>CM058044.1:1607793-1714187 GCA_030169165.1 Centaurea solstitialis | reverse complement strand
TTGAAGCTACATTTTACCAACCAAACAAGCAAATTCTAAATCATCTAACATATTTCATTTCAATTCACACCAATCAAATGCACGATCAAATTCTATTACTTTTATTCAAAATCGAATTCATTTCACAACTATTCCTCAAAAAATCATCATACAAATGAAACACCCCAAGCATAAAAGTTCTCCAAATGTTTAAATTATTAAAATTGACAAATTGTAAAGGTGATGAAGAAACTGTCGGTTTATCGTATTCGTAATAAAAACATGTTTTTTCAAAGATATTTGTTTTTTTCTTGTTTCTTTTTGAAATAAAGCCAAAATTGGTTTCTTACGTCTAGGTGACTATGACTCCTTTTTGCACCATACATACCCTACTCCTTTCTTCAAGCCTCATAAATACATGTTTATTTTTGTTTTCATAACTACTTTTCCACAATATTTCGTTTATAATCGGTTCTATGAACTTGGAGAGTAAAACCAACATATAGTTATGTAAAACGAAAACTACTGAAGATATGATAAAACGTTATTTGAGTGTTACTGATGTATACACTCATTGTGAAAGCTCACAAACATCTCGAAAGTTTTTAAAATTGGAAAAAGTGAATGGAACATCAAAATATATATACATAGAGAAAAGTTCAAATTGAAACTCATTTTTCATTATGAATGTAAGGACAAATAAGAGCGCGTCACGTGACATATTCAGTCTGAATAATACAAGATTATTCTGACGGAATATTATGTATTATTATTCAATGTGAATAATATAGTATTCAGGTTGAATAACATTGAATGTGGTACTATTCATCTTAAATAATGCATAATATTTAATCGGTCTGAAGAATTCGGTATTATTCAGAATGAATATGAGCAGAATAGGATACATGGTGCACATTGATTGTCCTCATGTTCACAATCAAATTTGAGTTATTATTTGAACCTGATCATATATACATATATTGTAATTCATACCATGAATGCTTATTAAAATAGTTGTATAATTGGATTTCGGGGTTCTTACATATATTACCACCATACATACATATATATATATATATAGAGGAAAGTTCAAATGTGAACCACTTTTTGGTTGTGAACGTGAGGACAGCCGAGAGTGCGACACGTGGCGAAGACTAGTCAATAAAGGCGGCTTTGAGTGTGCTCCCCCCCCCTTTTAATTCAATGTCCTCCCATGAATTCCGCCTAGTCATCCGCCGTGGACCTGACATAGCGCCTAGTCATCCGCCATGTGTCGTGCTCTCGGTTGTCCTCACGTTCACAACCAAAAAGCGGTTCACATTTGAACCCACCTATATAGAAGTAGGTTCAAACAAGAACAAACTCAATTTGCAAGAACAAAGGAATCAACCATAATTACATATGATGTGGGTCCATGTGGGTCTCCATAATAAAAAATCACATGGGCCCACATCAATGTATGGCTATAATTTGTTCAAAACACCTTTTATAACAAAGAAAAAGTTGAGAAATGTGATATCATATATGATACACAAACTTAATTATATATGATTAAACGCATGTTACATTGACAAAGCATAAACGTTTAATCACATGTGATTAAACACACGCAAAGGTCGGGCAATCATATATATGATATCACACTTCTTGCAAAATGTTTAACTTCTCGTATGATCTTTCCTATATCGAATGAGAACAATACTTAATTAAAAGATTATGAGAATCAATAAAATCATGTATGATTTATGTTCAAAAGCATATATGATTAATGTGACTTCACAAATCACTTCTACAGTAGACTTCAAAAGTTAATGCAAAATCAATAAATCATATGTACCTTTGTTGATTCTCGTATGCTTTTAATTTAGTATTATTCTCATTTGAACCCGACTATCTCCCTCTCTCTCTCTCTCTCTCTCTCATTCTCTCTCGGTGGGTTCATACGAGAACGATGTCAATTTAAGAAAACGCGAGGACGATTCTCAGTCACACATTTTCGGTTACGGTGGACGTGATCATGGAGGATTGACGCGATTCAAGGAGGGTGACCCGGTTAAAGCCGCCTCTATTGACCGGATGAGTGGTTCAGATCGTCCTCCTCGTTTTTTTAAAAAGTTATCGTTCTTATTTGAATCTTTCTCTCTCTCTCTCTATATATATATATATCTATATAAACGTCATGAATTGCAGTTGAAGGTCGTAATCTTACAACTCATTGTACGTTGATATTGAAGACTTAATTGTACAAATGATTCCATTCGTGTGTGGGTGATGCGTAATAGGCTATAACACATTAATTTGTGTAATAATGTAACAATAATAATAATAATAATAATAATAATATAATAATAATAATAATAATAATAATAATAATAATAATAAAATAATGTTATTATTATTATTAGATGTTGACACTTAATTGCTTTTACACGGTTTCTTGACGCTACCTTCTTTAAATTTAACATCTTATTAAACTTATCAAACCATCAATCACGGCTCTTTCAATTCTTACCCCCTATACTAAAAAGATTATCTTTTTTCCCTTTTTATAAATATTTTCAAACATATAATCAAACAAACTTCCCAAAGTCGTATACTCAATTGTCGGTCTACCTTTCGCTTTTGGGTTTCTAAACTTGCTTTTGTACTTTTAACAGGTTTCTACCATCATATATCTCATCAGCAAATTAGCCTTTAACTATAGTACTTTTTGAATCGATTATTGTAACTTTTGTAAGTATTCTTGTCAAGTGTGTTTATTTTTATCTTTCAATCAGCCTAAATGGAGGCTAAATTAAAATTTTGTGTTAAGACATAGTTTTCCTATATATCTTTTCAGATTCACATGAAGATATTATTTCAGTTCATAACTCTGTGATCTAAGTCTATGGTCGAGTGCCAACTTCAAAATTGATTTCCCCCCTCTAAGGCCATGAGAGCCATACTTTAGAGGTTTTGAATCAATTTAAGACAACTTGGTAAATTTTTAATCAATAAGATGTAAAGGTATGGTTTCGAAAAGGGTAGTGTACTATGAAATATATGATTGTTTAATCGAATGTCTTAAACCTCTATTAAGTCATAATCATATAATTCACCATGATGTGTTGCTATTTAAGACCTTAGTGTCTTTTTTTCTTTGCGAGTGATTGTTTACCAACTTATGTATTACGACGTTGACGTATACGCTTTAAAGATGACATGCATCGTTACTTATTTTTCATGACAATTACATTCAAATGGTCCATGCTACTAAACGTCGATAGTCTTAATTGGAATTTTACGAAAATACTTTAATTTGGCCATTTGTCTTGATTTATAATTTCACCTACGAAAAATAAATAAATAATAATTTCACCTACGAATAACTGAAGTTGATCATGTGTTTTGTTTTAATCTATAGGTCAGCATGTAAATAGTTTTTGTTTTATTCATGAGTGAATTGCAATTTTGGTCCTGTGGTTTAATAAAACCAGCACGTTTGGTCCCTACAAAATTTTTATTGCAGAAAAAACATTATGGTATGCACTTTTGCTCGTTTTTGGTCCCTCAATACTAACACCGTTAGATATGTCTGTTAAGTCCCTCCCATGTGCCTTGCACATGAGGGCATATTGGTCTTTTTACTAAAAACAAACTACAGGGACCAAAACTGTAATTTACTTTAAAAGTTAAATTAATTATATTTATATTTATAAAATATATGATCCACTTAAATATTGACATGTGTCCCACTATTATTCTACTACCATTACTATTCTATCTCTCCTCTCTCCCTCTTGGAAGAATAAACCGACTCCCCCTCCTTTTCTCCTTCACCATAATTTCCGGTAGCATCTCCGGCCAAATCCGACACCCTTGCTCTCTCCTTCGACATATTTTCCGGCAACATCTTTGATAAAACCCATTTTGCAGATGTAGATTTGGTTTAGAGAAGGGGATGCGATAAACATCGGTTGCTGGTTGCGATCTAGTTTGGTGTCAACGAGGAAGAGCTGGTTGTTGCCGTAATAGACATCCATCGCAGTAGGTGGAGGCGGTCGACAATGGTGGTTTACATCTCGTGACGACGTTGCCGTTAGTTTTCAGATCTGGGTTTCTTTAATGGTGGCGGTGGCGGTGGCGGTGGTGGTAGGGGCGAGGTCTCAATCCATCGACACCATTTTTTCCGGCCATTGTACCTCAACTCACCACCACCGTAGCTTTTCTCTCCCCTGTAAGGTTCATTGTCGGAGTCTCGAATACGGTGGTCATGGTGGTGGAGGCGGGAAGCTGGAAACGTGGGGTATTGGGATGGGTGGACGGTGGGTAGTTTTACGGTGGTCGTTGTTCTTCTCGGAGTTTCAATAGGGGGTTCGCCGGAGGTTGATCACGACGAGGTGGGGGACAGGAAGAAGATGTTGGGTTTTTTTTAGTTTTTATATTTTATAAATATAAATGTAAATGTAAATTAATTAATTTAACTTTTAAAGTAAATTACAGTTTTGGTCCCTGTAGTTTGTTTTTAGTAAAAAGACCAATATGCCCTCATGTGCAAGGCACATGGGAGGGACTTAACAGACATATCTAACAGTGTTAGTCTTGAGGGACCAAAAACGAGCAAAAGTGCATACCATAATGTTTTTTCTGCAATAAAAAATTTGTAGGGACCAAACGTGCTGGTTTTATTAAACCACAGGGACCAAAATTGCAATTCACTCTTTATTCATAGATAATATTATGTTGTCTTATGGATCAGTTAATGAAAATCCCATATAAACGCATATACTGCATACTTTATTTGCAAATCTCACTATGTAACCAGGGGCCACTGAGTGTTAATCCCAGGGGAGCATGCTTTAGCTCTCGGTATAATTGCCAAGGATGTAGTCTGGCCAAAGTTCAGGTGAACCTTCCAAAAAAAAAATTTAATGTAGACCGACAAAACCAAACGATAACCAAAATAAGAATGTACCATAACCAAAACTAGCTATACTCAACTCAATTATAAAAAAGAACTTGTTTGGTACAAAATTAGAAGTGGACTATTATTCTCCTTAAAACTTTAAACATGGTCAACTACCTATCCAACTTTCATAATTAAATATTGTTACTGTATATGTAGTACTTGTTGCAAAAGACATATTAGTGGATGATTCATGAATAAAGCCAACGATTTTGAACTATACAAGTTAGTAATAACATTGATTAAATGAAGTAAAGACTCCGGTGTTTAGAGAATGTATCACCGTTTAAGAAGTAACCATGAAAACGATAAAATCCACTATTTCTTTGTCATTGCTACTTTTTTGAATATAAAAGTTAACGAGTCTTTATCACATTTAATAGGTATAAAGGTTGAAAAGATGTATTTAATCGGTACAACCCATTGAATTTTTGACTTTTTCTTTAAAAAAATGGTATATGCCACCTTTTAGGAACGCCCCACTGCACCGGTCCCACAGTTATCATGGTAAATCATCGCATGCATCTCATTGACAAATGTGCAGTGTTCATAGCTTGAACCTAAGACCTTACACATATGAATTAAACACACATTTACTGTTAGGATAGATTAGAGTGACTAGACTTTTTCTTATATATAAACATATTCGGATCGGGGTTTAGTTGAAAAGAATTACTTGAATTTTTGTGTTTTATGACTTTTTGTTATTAGGTTCACTTTGATCTAAATCGGTTCCAAACATGAGAATAAATTTTCAAATGTTAATTTAAAGTGATTAAAATCTTTGAATATTTTAAATAACAAAAAAAGTGAATTCAAATTTGAAAATTAAAAAAATTCATAAAAGTACGGTAACTCAGCCTGCTGGTATTATTTAATTTAAGAATACTAATTTTAAATGAAAATAAAAAGGCTAATAACAACACAAGTATCAAACGTGACGGCCATTCATTTGCAACCCTTTTCAGTTTAAAATAATTCTCGTGTTTCAAAAAATACTATAATTTTATAGCTTCTTTAAAAACTTATCTTAATTTAAGATTTACTTCTTATTTATTATTAATACTATTTTGATTTTGATATTGATATTCTTTTATGTTAATTTGATTTTATATAATACTAAAAATAAATATATGTTAAATATTTGATGTACGTTTTGCTTAATGATCTTTACATCAAAACTTAATCTTATGTTAAGAGTTAGGTTTACGTGACATCAAGCTGTTTCCTTGAGATCGCGTAAGACCAATACCTAACGTATAAAACTTCATAAAAAAAACATCGTGAAAGTAAATAAAACTCAAATACTCAGACCTAAAAAACACTTTCGAGGTAAAAAAAATCCAAATAAGGTAAAAAACGAAACCTTCAGAGCTCAAATGTTGTGAAGGTTACAAATAAATAATGCGAACCTTCACACGGAAATGTTGTGAAGGTAAAAAAATTGAACTTTGACATCAAAAAACACCGTGAACGTAGCATTTACATTATATTTACTATAATTTTCAATTTTTTTTACCTTCACAATGATTTGACGTAAAATTTTATGTAAAATATGTTGGTCTCACCGATCTCACAGAAACAACTTGGTCTTACGTGAAATTAACCCTTTATATTAGTATTATATTTTTCAACTAAGAAAATGTAATAAAATTATTGATTTAAAAATATTACATAATTTTGAAACATGAGGATGGTTTAAATTCCCAAGTACTTTGGAAACATAAGCACCTCTTATATTAAAAGAAGAAGATATTGTAATAATCTCATGGCTTATTTTATTTTAATAGCATACAATTCAAGTGTGAAAACATACAAGAAAATGAGAGTTGTGCACAGTTTTCACAACAAAATTGTTTATTATCATCCCACCGTATCCAAATGATTTGATAGTTTTTTTTTCTTTTTAACAGCAAATCTAATCTACATTCACTCCTAAAGTACACCTTTGCCCACTATGAGACTCGAATCTCTGACCAAAGGCCAGAGGAAACACCTTACAAACTCCTAGGTACCGCTGGCTAGAAGCCCTTTGGCATTTGATAGTTTTTTGATCAGTAAAACAATATTTCTATTAAACAACAAAAAATCCAAAACACTAGATCATCAAACGATCAGTTCTTAACACCTGTTATAACAAAGCAAAATCATGAAACCAAAGAAACAAACTAGCACCAAAGGTGCAACCCAAGTGGAATGAACTGTAAGAACGAAAGGATTACAAGGGGTGATCCAACCGTAAAACGTGTATTACCAAAAAAATACTCGACACAACTATTGAACGATGTCAGACAACATACCCCGTATAAGACAGAGAACAGGATTCGATATAAGATAGAAAAATACTTTACTGATTTGATACTATGTTATGATTTTTTGTTGATTTATTGATTATATGTATATATAGAGAGCTTAAAAACGACACTAATCTAGGATTGCAAAATGATGTGAAACGAATGTGTTTAAAAAAATAGTTACAGCTATTAAATATTTAAACTAAATATTCTTATTATTTTTTTAATCAAACATAATTGATAATTGGTTTGTCGAAACATAACTAAGAATTGGAGCGAATAAAAAATTACATAAAAATATGATTATTTTATTTTCTTGGTTATTTATTTGATACTGTTTTTTAATTCAATTATCATGATTTTACATGGTGGTATTTCATCTTTTGACATAATATAAGGAAATTACTTGTTTCATAGTCTTGATTTGGCTTCATGTCGATCAATTTTAGTTTCGTTTGTTGCATGTTGTTTTGTTGAAAACCTAATAAATTATAAATGCATCAATTTTGGTCATGAGAGGAAGTTCTTCTTCCCCCCCCCCCCCCCCACCCTCTCTCTCTTTCTCATCCTCAAGTTTTTTATATTCCAACTACAAATCAACTCAATTGTTATTTGTTAACTTTGGTTATGTTGATCATATGATTGTAGCATGTCATCCAAGGCATTGGTGTAACTAGATTTACAAGAGAATGAATTGATTTTTAGTTGAACTACAATAAGGTTAGGAGGTGTAACATTAAGATAACTTGAACCTAGGATTGTTGGATGTAATCATATGTCAGAAGTCAATGGTTGTACCCCTTTGCAAGGTCTAGGTGCAACGGTTATAGCCTGGGTCAAGGGGTGGATCCCTTGCGATATGCATGATGTCTTCGATGTTTTGGCATCAATGCTTAGTTCAATGTTTTGGCGTTAGTACCTGGTTTAGTGTTTACTACCATTTCTTAACTTTAACATATGTATTCAATATTATCGATGATTAACAATTCCTAACTTGAACATATGTATTCACCCACTAAGTTGATTAGTGAGTACACCTATTGGATGCTAACTGCTACTAAGTGTTGGATGACCTCTTATAAGCACTTGTCAAATGCCTCTAACCTCCGATCACCATTGACCTGTAAAAGGTGTTTCATTGTCGTTTTGGTATATGAAATGAAGGAAATCTTTGTGTTTTTGCACTTAGTTTTCTATTTGAAACGTGAATGCGAATATAAATTATCGTGTAGTAAAACTTCATGTCATCGAAACAAATGAAATGTCGAAATTTTTATTGCATAAAGTGATTTCCTACAAGATCTAATATTCATGTTCAAGTCTGATTGGCATACCCAACGTCTAATTTTCTAATATGCCACATGGTCAACCCAACATCCAATTTTCTAATATCCCTCATGGTCAACCCCTACAAACAATTCTTTTAGTTATATTTCATCATTTTATTCATAGGTCGAGTAGTTTTTCATTAATTTTTGTCATCAGAAAATAATTTCAACAACCAAATTCGTTGGAGTTGTCCAATAGTGGACCATCCATACCCAATTCCTTATTCAAGCAATCATCACAATAGCACCGTCCTCAATCAAGCCTTTGTTGCCATCGTTGGTCATTGCATTGTTTCGTTGGTTTTAGACCATCGATTCGATTTTCAAGTCTTGTAATCCATCAATCAACTTTCAATTCACCACATTTAGGCCATTCATTAAGTTAGGTTCATCGCCTTCGGGCCATGGACTCAATTTCAGTTAATTTTTGCTATAATTTGCACAAGCAATGATGTGATTGATGTTGTACAAGTACATAAAAACCTATTGACGAAGGTGGGATTGTGTTGTTAATTTATTATGGAGTTACACTTTTACTCGTTGAATGATTCAGTCATGTTGTTATAGTGATATCGTTAACAAATCCATCATGGTAGTTCAATTTCAGATCGTAATTATCTTATCTATGTATAATTTTTTACATGATAAAAATTGACTTCCTTTGAAAATATTTAATTTTAACACTGCAAACTTTATTTAATTTCCATTGTCCATGCCATTTATTATTTGTAGATAAGAAAAATAACTTAATAGGGAACGAAGAAGGACATTTGAGAAATTTCACACTCGATAGATGATTTTATCTGCCATTCATTTATTGTCATGTTAAAACGATGTCTGTAATAAATACATGTAAAATAATCAAGGCATTCGTGTAACTTAACAAAGGAAAAACAAGTTGGTTGCTAAACAACTACACAAATTGATTAAATAGATAACTAAATAATTAATTATCAAGTAACAATTTAAATTTATAATTTTTTGAATGAAAAATATGGTGCTTATTTTAAAAAAGAAATATTCATTTTCTTTGGTTGTTACAAGACACAGACAGGATTGGTGATTCCAATTCCAATTCCATTTCCAATTCATTTGACTTGGTACGTACTACAAAACCGGAATGGCTGATTCCGATTCCGATATTCCGATTCCGATTCCCCTCTTCAATGTAAATTGGTAGAATTCAGACAAGGGCATTTAAGTCTTAACACCCATAACTGATAATGGTGTCCAGTCTGTTTCCTTGACTTAAATTTACTCACTCCAATAAAAATCATTTATTTTATCAAGAAAAAAAAAAATTCACAAAACTCAAGAAAACCACATTTCCCAAATCAAGATTTTCTTAAATCTTATATATATTAATAAATATAAATAAACAGGGTTTTGTTTCATATTGAATCTTTAATTTTAAAAAAATTTGAATTTTTGAAAGTTAATGAATTTTGTGTTTTTGTATGAAGAAAGATAGATGTGGGAATTTTGTTAATGTGTCCAGTCTGTTCATTTGACCTTCCAATGGAACCATTATTTAATAAAATTTAATGGTGGAATTAAGCTTTTTTCTTTCTTTAATCTCTCACCCATAAGCCATCACTTGTCTTCTGAACCATAATTATTTCCACAACTTTTTCTGATTAAAAGCTTAATGCTTTTTGACTAACCAAACAGTAATTAATTTCATGTAATTATCAGTTACAGTTGCCCACTTTTATGAAAGAAGAAAAAGAAGATTTATTGAAGAAGAAGGAATTGATTTCATTTCATTTCAATTTCATGCTTGTGTTTTACTGCTATTTCTATCTTTCTAGATATCACCTACTACTGATGAGTCCATGCCTCCTTATTATCTTCCCCCACCACTCATATTCACAGAATTCCATGTGACTTATTAGTTGTGTTTTTCTCCCTTCAACTTCAAAAAACCCCTTTCATTCTTTCTCACTCTTCAATCCATTCTTCATATATATACATATATATATATAATATATATACACACACACATATGCAATGGAATTGGAAATCATCATATACATTTGATTTTTGTGATATGGGTTCCTTCCCATTTGGCTTAATCTGTAAGAAGAGATCTAGGGCTTATTAGAATTCTTGTTCATTCTGTTTGGAGATTAACCATCTTCTCTCTCCAAACATCAGGTAAAAATCTGCAATTAATGTTCATACCCTTTTCAGATTCTTGATTTTATTATGCTTAAGTTTCTATCTTTATTATACCATGAAAGATCTAAAAATTTTCATGACAGTGTGAACACATGGAATTGATGTTTATTTTCTTGAATAATTTTCTTTAATAGATGGAAATTCAAACTGATTGGATATATACATTGTTTGAGATTTACCCAAATCAGAATCTATACTTGTGTTCTTTCATCTTTGCTAGAGTAATTTTGCATAAAAAGGCCTTGAATTTGAAGTCATATTTTAAGTTCCCTAATTTCAATATCTGATTTTCTTGAATTATTCATCTTTTTTTAAAGATTGGCTGATTTAATCATATGTACAATTGTCCTACAAGATTGTCTTCAAGGTGGACCTTTTTTTGGATCAGACTACAATATGACAGGATTTAATTGTTTGATTTATGCTTTGTATATTCTTATTAATGGTTCTTGATTATTGGGCTATGGCTGTATTTTTTCATATCAGTTTTGCAATTGTTCAAAGATTTTCTCTACAAGTTTATAAAAGATTGGAACTAAAAGTGATTGCCAAACTAGAATTTGGGTTCCAATAAGAATTCAAAAGGGTTGTCAAGTATTAAGTTTTCTTGACCAAATTTTAAGAAAAAAAGGTATCTTTATCCTCACATTTTTTTGAATTATAAAATTTGCAGGTTATCTATATATAATCAGAAATGGGTCTCAAGAAAGAAATGACCGAAGATATTCCGGCTTTAAATCTTGAAGTATGGCATCTTATAGCGATATTTGTAGCAGTAGCCATCGTTGTTGTCCTTTCGTTGCTTTGGTGCTACACCTTCTCGAAAAAGAAATCCAAGAGTGTAAATGAGCGGCTACCCGTTAGCCAAAAACCAACCGTGGTGTCAGCCGAGATCAAAGACATAAGAGTTGACCAAAATTCAGCTAATACATTCGTAGATGCAAATTCTCACACCCTATGGGACAAGTTTAGTGACAAAGATAAAGATTCGGACAAGCTTTTAACACGGCCAAGTGTTGACAAGAATAAGTTTGGTGATAATAGCAGTCAATCGGGATCTTTTAATCATTTAGACAAAGAGGAGGTGGGCCCTGATTCGGGTGAAAACGGACCATCTAACATGTATAGATCTTCTTCGCATCCTATGACCGGTACCTCCCCTTTATCTGGCTTACCGGAATTCTCTCATCTTGGTTGGGGCCATTGGTTTACGTTGAGGGATTTGGAGGTTGCAACGAATCGGTTTTCAAAGGATAATGTTGTTGGTGAGGGTGGATATGGGGTCGTATATCGTGGGCATCTTGTGAATGGATCTCCTGTGGCCGTCAAGAAGATTCTTAACAATGTGTAAGTTTTTTTTGACCAACTTTTTCGCTCAAATTCATCACTCGGTGAGTTTGTTAACGTGGGGTTTGTCTTTTTAATGTTTGGATTGCAGTGGACAAGCGGAGAAGGAGTTTCGAGTTGAAGTTGAAGCGATTGGTCATGTGCGCCATAAGAATTTAGTTAGGCTTCTTGGATATTGTATCGAAGGAACTCATAGGTATTTGCTTTCTTTTGAATCTTTCTAAAATATTGTGTGTAGAGTTCTATCTTTGTTTGCAAATTATAGCTGTAAGACATCAGCCTGAAAAACTCAGTGGCCACAATTAGATGTGATGCCTGCAATTGAACTTGGGCAAAATGGGATATTGCCCAGAGCCTCAACCAGTACAACAACCCTTGTGGTTTATCTTTATTTTTTACGGATAACCTTGCATCTTAACTTCCAAAAGGTGGGAATGTTTCTGTAACTGAATCTTTTATTGTTTTGATCATAAAGAGTACCCTTATGAGTTGGTCACCCCCTTTTCTCTGCAAAAAGAAATCAAGGTCTTTTTGGTTCGGCTGAGGAGAAATGAAATAATGAAAATGACAACGAATGAATTTTCATTCCTTTAGTTTAATCAAGAATGAAATTTTGGGCTTATGGGGGAATGAGCTCAGTATATTATTGAAAGCCAAACAGTTTCTTTTATTATTATTCCCATTGATTACTGCCTAATACCTCTACCAAACACCCCCAATAAAAATGAATGATGAACTTGTTTCAATAGGAAAGTTTGTAGATGGCACATCAGTTGTGAAGAAAGGGTAATATTTTTGTTGATGTGAACTTGATTAGTGTTGTGTTTAAATCTCTCCTCCTTTTTTTAATGAAACTTTAGGTTGTTGGTTTACGAGTATGTGAACAATGGTAATTTAGAGCAATGGCTTCATGGAGCTATGCGGCAGCATGGATATCTTACGTGGGAGGCTCGCATGAAAGTTATCCTTGGTACTGCAAAGGCGTAAGTCCTTTGGATCACTTTACAAGAAATATAACCGAAAATGGTTATTTCATCATTTTAATTATTTGACGATCTTTGATGATGATGTGATATTTGTTTGCAGGCTGTCGTACTTGCATGAGGCATCGAGCCAAAAGTGGTGCACCGAGATATCAAGTCTAGCAATATATTACTAGATGATGAGTTTAACGCTAAGTTGTCCGATTTTGGCCTTGCCAAGTTATTGGGTGCCGGAAAAAAGCCATATCACCACAAGAGTGATGGGTACCTTCGGGTAAGTTGTCTGATTTTGAACTCACCTTCTTGTACGCAAATAATCAAATATTTGGATATCTTTATTTCAAGAATCAAGATTAAGGTCGTCGTTTGTTTTAAAGAGGTGGTGGATTGTGCACCTCTAAAAATTTCAAAGGACCGTAAGAGGTTTTTAGACTCTTTCTTAAAAATAAACAAACGGTCTTAAGTCTGCAAACCTCTTAATTTTTAAGATTAAAGGTTTTAAGATGTATTCTTTTAAAAAACAAACATCCCCTACATGATTTGTTTGAGTCTTGTTTTTGTAAGAACAAAAGTAATATGTGGTTCAAAATTTTAACTGATTTGATGTTTTACAGATATGTAGCTCCAGAATATGCAAATAGTGGGCTTTTGAATGAAAAGAGCGATGTTTATAGTTTTGGAGTTTTGCTGTTGGAAGCGATCACGGGAAGAGATCCAGTAGATTATGGCCGTCCAGCAGATGAGGTATGTACTCAAAACGGAAAACCATTTAGGGGTTGTTGTTTTACTCTAATTAGTTCTATCTAGAGGCAACATCTGAATTATTAAGAGGTGAATCTTGTTTGGCAAAAAAAGATTCCGAAATCCTCTGAATGCTTTTGTATCTTGGGCCTCCCTTAACCATTCGATGCCTTATTTTAATCAACTTCTGATATGTTTGTGAACATACTAATGAAATTAAATACATAAAATATATTCCGTGATATTTTGATTTTGTGTTTTCACATAAATTACATAAGAGTCTGACCACTTAATCATCCAGTACTGAACCATCCAGCAACTGCCAACAGCCGTAGAGATAGTTTTTTTTTTTTTAAATGGAGTTTCGATGTGTTGTGTTTCAGGTGAACCTGGTGGATTGGTTGAAAATGATGGTTGGAAATAGACGATCGGAAGAGGTTGTTGATCCTAACATCGGTAGCAGACCATCTAGAACCGCACTTAAACGGGCCCTTTTAACGGCTTTGAGATGTGTTTGACCCTGATTCCGAGAAGAGACTTACAATGGGTGAAGTCGTCCGCATGCTCGAGTCCGAGGAGTACCCATTAACACGAGAGGTTTGTTTTTCAACCTAACTAGTGTCATTCGTTTTTTAAAAGGTCTAAATTCTGAAGTCTGATTTCACCTCTGAAAAATAAGAGGTGGATGGTGCATCTTTTAAAATTTCAGAGGACGGCAAAAGGTTTTCAGACTTTTTCTAAAAATAAAACAAACGGTCTCAAGTCTGAAAACCTCTTACTTTTCAGACTTAAGAGGTTTTAAGAGGTCTAAATCTGATTTCACCTCTGAAACTATGAGGTGGATGGTGCACCTATTAAAATTTCAGATGACGATAAGCGTCTTTCAGACCTTTTCTTAAAAATAAAACGAAGTCTTAAGTCTGCAAACCTCTTAATTTTCAGACTTAAGAGATTTTAAGAGGTCTAAACTCTAAAGTCTGATTTCACCTCTGAAAAGTAAGAGTGGATGGTGCACCTTTTAAAATTTCAGAGGATGGCACCTTTTCTTAAAAATAAATTAAGTCTGTAAACCTCTTAGTTTTTGGTACTGAAAAGTGGTTGGACGACAGGGTCGAAGGCGGCGTAGGAGTCAAGCAAGTGGCACGGAAGCGGAGTCTCAGACGGAGAACTCAGATGCAGAGAAGGGTACGAAATGAAAATTGAAGGCATTGATTGTTATTGTTACAAAAATAGAAATCGAAGCTCGTAGATGAAGATGATGATGATGATGATGATGCTAATACGAAACACACATGTTTTTGTTTTTGTTATTTTATGTGTCTTTTTTTACATGTAGATGTTGGAGAGATTGTTTTGTGTATGAAAAATATATATCAGATTACTGGTGTGTACAGCTTCTTTGTATGGGTCTGATTAAATACTAGATTGGCATCACCATAGTTATTTTTTCTTTGTAGTAGCTCAACCATTTTGGATTAATGGATTTCCTTTCCTTCCATTACTTTATTTTACACATAAACATATTACTTTGATTGTGAATGTGAGGACTGTTGAGATCGCATCACATGGCATAATTACTCTAAATAATCATGTATTATTCAGAGTCAATATGTCAGATGGCGTGCCTTTGTCTTTCTTCACGTGCGCAATGAAAAATGAGTCTTCATTTGAATCTGACTTTATATATAGGCACTTTTATTTACAACCTTCTGAAAATTTGAAACCGTGCAACCTTTTCTAAAACCGTTCATTTTAGCCTCATTTATTATGATTAATTGCTCGATTCATTAATGATTATCTATTTCATGCAATTATTATACATGTAATGCATAGTATTTTCACTAAATGTATATATATATATATATATATTAATGGAATGCATACAGATGTGTATGGAATTATCAGTGTCAATCCATATAGATTATTGGTGTGTGCATTCAATGAAAATACTATGCATTACATGTAAGATTATTGCTTGAAATCGATATTCAATAATCATGAATGAATCAAATAATCAATCATCATGAATAGGGCTAAAATGAGTTGTTTTAGATGAAGTTACACAGTTTCAACCTTTCAGAAAGTTGTAAATGATTATCAAGGGAAAACTTAAAAAAAAAACTAAAAAATTGAGGAAGACCCAGGTAGCCTTCCATTTGGACCGTATGTACTTGTGACGTAATTTGTAATATGCACTGATAATGCACTTGTGCATAAAAACCAAAAAACAAATTAATTTACCGTATGCATAAGTGTATACCGTCCAGATGTAGGGATACAAGAGTGTTCATCGGTTTTCTGTTTTTTTTTTTTTTAAATTATCCCTTAAACCTCCCCCTATCTCTCTCTCTCTCTCTCTCTCTCTCTCTCTATATATATATATATATATATATATATACTTCCCGGTGAAAGTTCAATTGCAAACCACCTTTTCATTGTGAACGTGAGGACAAACGAGAGCGCGACACGTGGCAATTTGAAAATTTTCGACTTAGTTATTCAGACTGAATAACACTACATGCACTCTGATGCAATTGGACGCGGGCGGGTCAGCCGCGGGTCATCCGCGGGTCAAGGCTTATTCAGTCTGAATAACGCTTTATTCAGTCTGAATAACGCTTTATTCAGACTGAATAAATCTTGACCCGCCGATTCAATTGCCACGTGTCGCGCTCTGGGCTGTCCTCACGTTCACAACGAAAAAGTGGTTTGCAATTGAACCCGCCCCTATACTTCCCCATATATATATATATATATATATATAGGGGTCTTCTTTTAGGAACTCAATAATTTGTGAGATCCAATTTAAACTACAAAAAATAATTGGTATTTTTCTTTGTATAATTAAAGCCTTTTTTCTCACATTTCCTAATTTTTTTCTCCAAAATTCTCTCTTGTCTCACCTATTTTCTTTCTTCGTAACATACACATACAAAATTAAACACAAACTTAAGATGAGCACATTTTGAACGTATTCTAAATCTATGAGATTTGGTATAGTTTATGAATATATTGTGAACACATACTAAATCTAAACATACTACTTGTGAGCACAATGTGAATGTTGTGTGTATACACCTTAACAAAAATTTATATTAAGAGGTGAGCATTGGGCGGGTCGAGGCAGGTCAGGGCCCAAAAACCAAAAACCCGATCGGGTTTTAGTGGGATTTGGAGCCTTGATATCCGATATTTGGGGGTTCTGGGTTTTCGGGGTTCGGGTCGGATATTCGGGTCACCCGATCTTTTTTTACATTGTTTTTTTTTTTCTATTTCAAAGTTCAAAAAAATACCAAACTAAAACTTGATTCAAATTAACACAGTAATATAAATGCAAACATAGAAATATTTGGTGTAAAAAAAAAAAAAGAGTTTAAAGATAGGTAAATATATATAATTTTTTTAAAATCGGGTTTTTTGGATGGGTTTTTTGGGTTTTGGGTGAAGGATTTACGCACCTACCCGACCCCAATCAACCATCGGATAATTCGTTTTTCGGGGAATCGCGGGTCAGAGATTTCGGGTTCGGGTTTTTTGTGTTTGGGGTCAGGGATTTCGGGTTTCTTTTGTTTTTTGCTTACAATGTGTTCACCTTGTGTGCACGATATGCATATTAATACAGAGATAGGCCAGTTTCAGAGAAATATAGTTAAAAATAGAAATCGATGAACACCACGTAACCGTTCATCTAGAAGGTATATACATACAAATAATTTGTAATATTTATATAACACAACTTCAATTACTCATATATATGTACACATATAGTTAGATGAATGGCTACTGAGGTATTCATCAGTTTTTCATTTCTTAGACGCTTTTCCAAGAACCTCCTAATATTCAAATGCTTTTTGGTTGAAATTGACAAAAGAGCTGCCAAGTCCAAGATTTGTGGGTTGTTCCAAAAAGGGGTTTTGGCTGTTTCTTTTCACTTGTCTATTACTTGCAGTGCCTTTGCATCAAAGCAATAGAGGCAAACTAGCAGTAGAAGCCAAGCAATTGCAATTGCAATTGAGATTAATTGGTTTCATTATCATCTCACCAACCAACCAGATCTCTTTTCATTGACCATAAAACAAGAACAGACCATTTGGCAAATGACAATGAGAACAGAGGTTTTTAATCTTATACAGCTGCTTTAAGACAAATGAATAATAATATGGTTAGATAAGATCAATCACATTTCCAAAAAGCAAATAAAACATGTTTCATAAAGTTCGTTTGGTGATCGCAAGTCACACCTAATCCCTTCCATATTTACGACAAAATTACAAAGAACAGAAAAAAAAACACCACCTTTTTCAAACAAAAGAATATGTAAATTGATTGATTTTACACAACAACATCAACATAAATAATATCTGCTAAACAATAACATGGTTAAGCAGTGGCAGTAGATTGAGATTCCTTAAGAGATTGGGGAAAATTCACAAATGTGGTGCTTCGGTTTGGGGACCAGGTCGAGCATTCAACAACGGCTGCAGTGCTTTAACCACAATGCTCATGTTTGGCCTGAAATCTGCTTCATATTGCACACACAAGGCTGCAACCGCCGCCATCTATATAATAATAAACACATATAGATATCACTTTCACTCATCTATTAAGTTTACTAAATAAGACAATTTAAACACACAAAATTAATCTGGAATACCTTGGCAACTGCCTTGGGGGGGTATTCCGCATTCAGCCTAGTATCAACACACTGTTTCACCTTATCTTCACTCAGTTTTGGCGTTGCCTGACACAATATAATAATAATTTACAAATAGTTTTATATCTAAAAGGGAACTCAAAAAGTGAGCACCAATAAACGGGTTGGTTAAAGAATAAGTAGACGAGTAAATTACAATTGTGGTTTGTTAACAATTATGATTTTTGTCCCTAGTAAAGAATTATAAACCACAAGGACCAAAACAACAATAAATTGTAAATCATAAGGACGAGAGTAGCAATGATTTACAAACCATAGGGACGAAAACCAAAATTGTTAACAAACCATGGGGACAAAAATCGTATTTTACTCTTGAGTACGTAGCATACCCATGTGACTAGACTCTGTTGACCACGAGGCAAAGTGTGGTCAACAGGCTTTCGGCCTGTCAACAGTTCTAGAAGAACCACTCCAAAGCTGTAAACATCGCTCTTTGAACTCAGTTGTCCAGTCATAGCATATCTGTCAAAGAAAGCATTCTTTATATATCAATATTCACATAAAGATTGCAGCTATCTCAATGGTAAAGTGGCTCAAAAATAGCGGTTCATTTAATAATTAGAATTATATAATTTATATATATATATATATATATATATATATGCATGCATAACTCAACAAATTTTATGTATTCAATAAGAAATATATAAGGATAATGATATAACTAATAGTCCAAATAAATATAACTAAACAATATGAATACTTTTATTTAAATCAAGGGGTCAAAGTGATGGTGTACAAATCCAGAAATCTGGAATAATGGTGTCCAAGTTCAAAAAAAGTAAAACTAATAGTGCCCTAGTCGGAGAAAATAAGAATAATAAGGCCTTGATATTGTTGGACTAAAACAAAACCAAATGCAAGTCATATATAAAGCTCACAAAACTACTTTTTTAACACCAAAACAACCTATCAACAAATAGCGGTCACGCGGCTGCCATTTTGCATCCAAAATGCGGTCATTTTGTAATCAATAGAGCCGCTAATCATGGGATAATTGACATTAGAAATACTGTATTAGAAATAGAATTAGTATTGGATACTTCCTTGATTCTAAAAAATGTATTGTGAAAAAGAAAAACGAAACTTAAAACTATAAAGATCCAAATAAGAACTTACTCAGGGGCATGATAACCAAAGGTGCCAAGAACACGGGTGGAATGAAGGCGTGCTGCCATGTCAGGTGCTTGATTTGATAAGTCAAAATCAGCAATCTTAGCGACATCATCATCAAAAAGCAGAACATTACTGGACTTTATATCACGATGGATAATATGAGGCTGTGCCTTTTCATGCAGGTATTCAAGTCCTTTCGCAGCCCCAACAGCTATCTTAATCTTGAGCCCATGAGAGAACTGACCAGCTGTGCACCTTTAACGCCTTTTCTTCCTGCACCATATGAAACACAACTGTTACGCTTTTCCCCATAAAACCGGCTATACCGTAACAAAATAAATAAAACTACTTGGCATTTTAAGACATAGGGGCAGGTTCAAATGAAAACTCAAATCTAATTGTGGATGTGAGGACGACTAAGAGCGCGAGACGTGTCCTATTCGGCTCCTATTCAGCCTGAATAATACAAGTATTCAAACTGAATATTATGCATTAATCATGGTGAATAATACAGCATTCAGAGTGAATAATATAGCATTTAGTATTATTCAGTCTGAACAATCCTATATTATTCAGAACTGAATATGTCAAGTGGCACGCTCTCGGCTGTCCTCAGGTTCACGATTAGGTTCGAGTTTTCATTTGAACTTTCGTCTTAAGACATAAATACATATACGAGAATTATATGAGAGATTTAGATTGCGGAGTATGTAAAACACTTGCCATGCAGAATATCATGAAGAGACCCATTTGATGCATATTCATAAGCCAGCACTCTTAGACCACCATCAACACAATACCCGAGAAGCCCAACGACATTATCATGTTTAAGCCTCGATACCATAGAAACCTGTCAAGATATCTCAAACCGTTAAGAACCCAAAAATTGCAGTGTTTGGGACCACAAGATCTTATTATTTTGTCATTATTGGATATAACTTTGTATACAAGAAAGAAGGCGAACCTGTGCCAAAAATTCTTGGTCTGGTTGCTTACTGGAATCGAGCTTTTTGATAGCGGCTGCTTGGCCACTTCGCAAGACACCGTGGTAAACTCGTCCATATGATCCCTCACCGATCAAAGACTTTGTACCAAAGTTATCTGTGATTTCTTTTAACTCATCCACTTGAAGAGCAGGGACAGCAATAGGTTGGATAGCTACAGCCTGTGTGTCCTTTGGTGCAGCCTCTGTGGCACGATAACCTGCATTATGCCCTGAACCCATAATTTCTCAGTCAGTGTCCTTGATGAGTCTTCTGTTCGTAAAATAATAAATGGGTGCTTATGTTTCTGAGCCATTGTGCTTTGCTTTTTGTTACAAAACTAGTTATTAAGAGCCCGGGCTTCGCGCCGGGTTATAAACTGCGATAGATTTGGTCATAGTAGTAACATGGATTTATATGAAACATAAAGTTTGTACATATGTTGTCATACAAAAGGTTTAATAAAATAAACAAAAAGATTTGATAAATCAAAAAATAAAAAAAATATTAGTTTTAAGAGATTTTAACCTAAAGCTTTAGGAAAAAAAAAATATCATGTACTTACCAATGGTTTATGAAATTATTTGTACCAATAGTTTAATGAAATTATTTGATTATATTATTTATTAAAGTTATAATAATTTAAAATTAACCAATAAAAGAAACTACTTTAATAAAATCAATAAATAAAGTAAAAAGTAATAAAATGTGAATTATATAATTTGAGAAAAAATAATAAAGATGTATTATAAGGACCAAATATGTATTTTATTCAAACATTTTTTGAATGAGTTAACTACTTAATTTAACAAAGTTGGATGGAGGGATGAAATTAGAATAGAAGTAAAAACTATAGGGATGAATAAAATAGTTTTTAAAGATAGAAGATAAAAAGTGTTATAAATATTATAGTATAGGGACTAAAGTTGTACATTACTTGTTATGTTTACTATTCATATTTCCTAGTAAATGTTAGTATATATAATGATCACAACTCTTGCGAAAATGCAAATGGAAAGAGGCAAAAGAACGCACACTTTGCAAGATGCAAGTGAGTGATTTTGAGCAAAAGGCGCCATATGTGATTTATTTGTGCAATTGCATTACTCAATTGCTCACTCTTCGAGCTACATCTTTTTTTTGGCATTTTTGCAACAAGCCAACAAAGATGGTTAGCTAAGAACAAAGAGCTACATATGACGGTTTAAAAGTCAATAACTTGAGTTGACTTTAAACGTCAAACATTGGTTGTTTTCTTATAGTAGTGTGTTTGTATATGTGTGTATGTATATATATATACACACAAACACACACACACACATATATATATATGTGAATGTAGTTATTAGTTTATCCTCAATAACTTATAAACAATAAACAAGATTTGACCACTTAAAGTATAAGGTGTCGTTTGCTTTTCAAGAGGTCTGAAGTCTGATTTTACATCTAAAAAAGAAGAGGTGGATGGCGCACCTCTCAAATTTTAGAGGACGGTAAGAGGTTTTCAGACATTTTCTTAAAAATGAAATAAACAATCTTAAATCTGCAAACCTCTTAATTTCAGACTTAAGAGGTTTTAAGATAGATTTCTACAAAAAACAAACAGCCCCTAATTGTAATGAAAAGAGGTTAAACCACCATACTAAAGCTATGATTCGTAATGGATATCAACGGCATTCCAAGTGAATTCTACTTGTTCTAATTACCAAAAAGAAAGGATTACTGTAATGCAACTATGTGAAGCGATTTACCAGCAAGTGACATGCTTGAAACAAACATAAAAGCAATATATCATGCTCAAATCCACATAACAAAAATTTCATGATGATCATGTGATTTAAGCACTAAATTTGAGAAATACCTGCTGCATTATTTGCCATGAATGGTCCGTTATCATAAGACTTATGCATGTCATCTTCTCCGCAGCAATTGAAAGCAGCTCATAATCGCTTTCCTCTACTCACACCTCTGGAGAAAGTTGCAAGATTATGTTAGACAGAAAATGTAACAAATTATGTCTTCATTTCTAAAAGTTCTAGCATAATAACTTTACTTTTCAGTTTCAGTAGTTCCACAAGAAGGGAAATTGGACCAGATATTATGTGAATTCTATCAATGTACATATTTTGATCCTTCAAACAACTCTAAACAATGCTTTCTAGGACAATAACTCACATCAAAATCACCTCATACACAATATATATATATATATTTAAGTTAACACATTTGGAGGGATATATAATTGCGAACGTGAGAATAGCCGAGAGAGTGCCATGTGTCACATTCAGTCTGAATAATACAAGACTATTCTGACTGAATGTTATGCATTATTCATCACATTCAGAATGAATAATACTGAAAGTTTATTATTCCGTTGAATGTTGTATTATTCACCATGAACAAAGCATGAACATTCAGTCCGAACAGGTTTATTTTCGACCGAATAGAACACATGGTGTGCTCTCTCTATCATCAGTTTGCAATTAGATTTGAGTTTCCATTTGAACCCGCCTATAACCATGGCCTATATATATATATGTATTGTATTACTAATTATCCCCTCATTGACAGGTGATAAAGATATCTTTAGGACTAAAAAGAGAGAAAAAAGAATGCAAACTAAAGAAAAGGACATAAATTACAAAAATAATCTAGTTAGTAATCTTTACATTAAAAGAAAAGTCTAAAATCCATCTTTGAATTCTAGGGTTTTGTTTTTTGGTTGGTGAATTCTACAGAAGAAAGCATAATCTATAGCAATCTAACCAAGTGCAGATTCAATAACACCATAAATTCAACAACAACAACAAAAAAAACATGCTTTTTTTTTCCTGCCTAATTAACACATAGTTGACTAATTATTACCAAATTTCACTTGATCTACTTAAAACCAGTACAGATCAAGAATCACCCCAATCAAGAAAGATCCCAATCTAAGAAACCAAATTAGAAGCAAATCAACAAAATCCAAGTTGACAAATTGAAAGATCTGAAGAGTTTAATCTGAAAGAATCAAAAAATTGTTAAAAAGACAGAAATACACACCTTAGGATCTTGTGTAGTTTGGCTGGAATCAAGATGATTGATTGATTGATTAAGAAAAAATATAAAGAAAAAAAAAAAGATGATTAATTGGGGGAGAGATAGAAGACGGCTAAAGTGCACCGAGGATGAGAGAAAGAGAAAAGCGCGTAGGTTAGAACAAGAAGAATAGAAGAGAAAGAGGAAGAAGAGAAGGAGGAATGCAAATTGCAAATATCAGACTTTTTTGTGTTTTTTTATTATTATTTATTTTGTTAAAATTTTAATAAGTAATAATTAATGGCTGCTTGCTTATTTATGGTCTTGTTTTGTCGTCACGTGAAACTATTTTGACGCATTCTTTCAAAGAGGCTTTTGGAATTAGTATTTCAAGACGGTTATTATATTAATCTTTCAACTACTAACAAGTATTTTTAAAGAATTAGTCATGATTATGACAAAATGTGATTTACATGTCCTCTTAACATTGTTGTAAAAGATTTCAAGGTATATGTTGTAATAAGAATTGATGCATCAATACGTGAATCTTACGTGAACAATGACATATCATGAAAACCTTGTAACATGTGTTGTGTCAGCTTTTTACCAAAATCCTTTTCCATTTTCACTTTGTGTCCTTGTGTGAGCCAACTACACCAATATCAAACCACCCAAGTAATCTCTAGTAGCTAGCCTCCCACACATTACCCCTCACCAGGCTTCAATGATCTAACTAAAGCTAGCCCAGGTGTGAATAACGCAAGGGATTTGGGGGTGGGAGGATGGTGCAACTTCGAAACACATCATCCTAGTCCAGGTATTCATCTCCCTCTCCCACCAATGCTGCAACTTCAAAACCCTTTGGTCTCTTCTCACCACCATCTATGCTAACCATCTCCAGCCACCATTTCCATTTAGAAGGAGGAAATGATTGACATCTACGGTATAACTAATGGCAAATGTTATGAAGGTGTTATCCCTCAATTGGGTGTGACGCATCTCCCTTGTAAAACCTAAACATGTGTGTGCATAAGGTAGGTTTTATTGGAAGATAACATCTTGCTAGAATTTCATTCACCATTGCCAAAATGGATGGAGATGCATCCATGTACAAGGGCAGATTGAAGAGAAGGAATAGGGTTCTCAGACCCCATACAAATCCATGTCCACACTATAAAAATATTTATTTTTTATTTATATTTTCTATTATTTAAGGGTGAAGGCCCCCAACAAATAATACTTGAGAGGCCTCAAATCCCAAACCTAAGGCCCTAAACTAAGATGCTCTCTCACTCTCTTTGCAAATAAAAGTCTCACCATTTAATGGTATTTGGTTTGATTTTATAATTTGTTAGACACATTTGCAGGTAATAAATTTGTTGTTAATTTGCAATTGATATTTGATAAATATAGCATTGATTTTATTTCACTATTGTTATGGTTACAAAATTAAAAAAGATTTGTTAAAACGAAAGTGTCAACACCTGAATCCAATTTTGCATCTTCAATGCTTTACGAAATTGATTTGAGTGATCTTCCTTAGAATCAATTCGATAGAAAAAAAAAATCGATTAGTTATTATTTTATTTTATATTGTGCCCCCATCAACATTTTTTTTCTGGATCCGTCACTAGCCATGCATGTGAGTTGAGATGGTTACAAGTCATGTGTGTATATATGGTATAAATGTCTCTATAATTTTGTATTCATTGTAGTTAAAATATAATATAATATATACTAGCTTAACGAAGTAAAGACAAAATAATGGTAAGAAGACTAAATACAATTCATTTAACTAAGAATTTTAACGTGTTAAGTTCAAGTGATCATTTTCAAAGTAAAATGCAAATCACAAGGACAAGAATTCTGCTTACTAAAAGTCTAGGATTGGTCTTTATAGTTGGGTGTAAACCATTGGGATCAAAATTATAGTCTACTCTAATTTTTATTGTTGTTGTCATTTTAATCTATTTTAACCCTTTTTAGTTAACCTTTTTAAATGAGGGACTAAAGTATACACATGCAGGGTAAATTTTGTTAATTTCCAAAACTTAAGAACACCACCTCCCTATCACCACGTACGTCTTCTACGTCGACCTTCATCCAACTTCGACGACCTTTACCCTCTAAGCACCTTCGATGACCCAACCTATAACCCGTACTTCGGTTACTAGAAGTCCACTACATCAAAGATTTCCACCAATTCCACCATAATGGGAGTAATTATGAACTGACCATAAATCTGACCGGAGATTGAATCAACCATCGTTCTCCACCGAGTCCACCCTAACCAACCATAAATCTCCTTCGCTATCTGATGCCATCATCGTTTGATTGGGTTCCCCCCCCCCCTAACCACAAATGCTCTCTACCTACAGGAACTAAACTGCAGTTTTATATCGTTGTGATTAAAGTACGGTTTTTATCCGACGAAGATGGTGATTACAGTGGGAGAAGCTATCATTCATCTAACACCCAAAATTTTGGTAAGCAAAAGTCACCTCATGTTTTATTGTGGTTTCTAAAATATATAATTTGTATTAGGGAATTATTATTATTTGTAGTCCCTGGACCAATCAAGAGTGTTCTATGCAAGAAAAGTCGGATTTTAGGGCTCAATACGGATCTGACTACAATGCCAAGCGACTATGACAAATGTTCTTGTAGCCTGGCATTGCATGATAAGGAACTCATCCTCTAGAACACTTTGGCTACCCATAATGTCATAGTCGCATGGCAATTTAGCACTCAAGGGCAAAGTTGCATAAAATCGGTGTTAGTCCCAAAAGTAATGACTAAGAAAGATAACATTGTCAAAGGAGGGGTTGGATACAATACTAAAAAAATACTATAATTTAATTCTTTTATCGATTTCTCAACAAGACTTACACAAAGAAAACTATTCTAACAACTGTTACACTAAGAGAAATGAAGAACAATGAATTTTAAAGCACTTAGTAAAAACTTGATGAACTCTTTAGAGAGAATAATTTCTACAAAATTTTGCATTAAGGAATTACTTCTTCATAAGGCGTATTTTGCATGGAGAGATCTTTACCTATTTATACATCAACATGTATTGAATGCATAAGACATTTGTTGCATGTAGATTGGTCTTCAAGCCTGACATAGAGTGAACTACCAGCTCCCACTACACATGCAATTTGTACTTTGAATGTCTTGTTTGATGTTGATGTGAACAATACTTGAGAAGCTCTCTAGACGATAAACATTTTTTTCTAATAAAGAGAAGAATGTCTCCATCATGTAAGAATTTGGTAATCTTTCGCAAAGTCAACCATATGCAAACGACGAAAGACAATTTTCTAAAGAAAGATCAGTAGAGAAGATCCAACGATTTTTCATGTAGATGAGCGGAGGGTTCTATCGATATTGCTCTTTCTACAATCGGGCTGATAGCTTGGTGTAGATTAGGATCCATTCTTCAGTCCAAATCTAAGAATTGGTATCCTGCTGATTTTGACTAGTCTTCGATATTTTCCAAACATTTAAAGCAACACAATATTAAATAACCAAAAAATGTTAGTACACAAATTTGGAAGATGGAGAGAACATCTTCATATCAATGTATCAACAATCGGATTTTCAACTTTTCTTCTCATTTCTTTCTTCACTTTTTCTCTCCCAAATCACTCCCCACCCTCAAACAAAAATCCTAACTGATTTTAGGGATTTTTTTCTCCTGAAAATCAAGTGTTCCTTGTTGATATAAATGTGTAATCACAACCATAAGTGCTAAACCAAGATGTTTATCTTCATTCCTTGAAATCTCTAAGTTTTAGAGGTTTTGCTCAAATCTTCATACAAATTGTAAATGTTTCATTTATGACTTTTTAATGGTTTACTTCTTAAGTTTTCGGTTTGGATGATTTGGGTAATGTTAGGTCAAACGTCAAAATTAGGGTTTTGGTCAAAATAGAGATTTTGGTGAAATGTGTTTTGGAGAACGATTATAAATACTTAGATATGTATATTTATGTTTGCAATTAGTAAATCTAGTATGTAGAAGATTTTACTTAAGCTTCAAGTTTATTTAAGGAAACTCAAGTTTGGGGTAAAATCTAGATTTAACATAAATCTAGCAATGTGAGTTCAAGTTGCTCTATGCAAACGTTGTACATACAAAAAAAAAATATGAATACTTTGAAGTATTAATATGTTTTACTTGCTATTTATCAAATGTGTTGATTATTTGACAAAATTGCATATTCGATAAAATTTGGGTTAAATAAATCTTGTAAATGACCATATTTGGGTTTATGAATAACTTAGTGAATAAACCTCATGAGTGTGTTCCTTTAGTGAATTATTGTACAAAAAGGAGTTTATTTGATGCTTTTATGTATTTTTGTGTATTTGATTTCATAACTCGTTTGGAAAATGTATGTTATTACGTTTTGAGGCATGTTGGAAATATAAGCAGTGACAGACCCAAGATTTTCGTCGAGCGGGTGCATATTTTAGGTTGGATAAATACCCGCAAATTCCCTTAACGTGTTTTAGCTTAATTTCTCATCCGAAAGATACGTTGAAGTTCTTTTTGTTGATTTCGAGTGATTTGTTTAAGTTTTTTGGTTGATTTGGAGGTATTTTTTTTAAACTTTTGTGGTTATTTCTATGGACTTTTTTAACTGAATCCAAAGGAATTTTTTTATTTTTTGGTTGATTTCAACATAACTTTTTGATTTTTTGGTTAAACTTGAGAACTTTATTAGGTTTTAAAGATTGATTTCGTAAAAATTCGTTATGCATTGGATTCATACGCATGTGAATCAGTCTGTACGGGGTTGAATTTCGGGACTCATGTTTCATAACTATAAACTTTTCAAGTAAACACTAGGAAAGGTTGAGTCTGGGAGCTCTACTATAGTTTTAGTGTCTAACAACACAAAAAACAACATATATCTTCTCCATTACAGATGACGAGAAGGGATTTAAATGGTTCACCTTGATGCTATAAAGACGACAAATCACTGATTATCGTTGGATTTATAATCATCTCCAAAGTTTTTCTAACACTAAGAGGAACGTTTTTACGCCAAATCGTTTACTTTATTTTGATTTATTTTTGGTATATAACAAAAAATATGAATTCCCATTGTGCATTTGTTTTCATAGCCCAACATGGACATAGTTCATATGAAATTTATCCTTCCTACACCCTATCATGATATCATCTAATGGGATATATTGATACATTGGTGTGTGGTAATATTTTAATATACACAACCTAGTTCTAACTCTAATACATTCTTTAAATAGAAAAAAAGGGAAATGGTCAATGGAGAACATGTTATGTTTTCCCACTTATTCTCTCGACAAATAAATTATTTTTATGTCTCTGATTTATGTGCAAATCTTTTTGTTTTTGGGTAATTATTAATAAACTCAATTTAGAAAATCATGCAAGAACATTGAACCATCTATCGGCAGCTTTCAAGATTTTATTGTTAAATATATAATAACTATTTTAAACTTTTATTTACGATCTTAATATCATACCCCATCTTATTTTTGGACCTTGTAAGATAAAAACAATAAAAAATTATCTAGACACAAATATAATATTTGACCTCAAAGTTAATTTAAACTCTATGCAAATTAACTCGTAAGGTGAACTTACCTTTTCGTCTTTGTGGTTTGTGATTCATTGTTTTTTTCAGTCCTATAATTTATATCGATTGTTATTTTAGCTCCTTATACTTATCATAAAGTACCGATGAAGTTAGTCTTATAGATAAAAACAACAATAAATTGAAAATTATAGAAATAGATATTATAATTTTTTCGAATCAACCTTTTGCAGAATAAATAACCTTGAGGGTAAAGAAGTAATAACTAATGGTAGTTTATGATTTTAATCTTGAGATTTATGTGCACATTTTGCAGAATAAATAATCATGTTCTTGCATGATTCTCTAAGGCCATCCGCTATGGCGTGTGTATGGGAGCGGTACCGGTGGCGGTACCGGCGGCAACACCGCCGCGCCTGGCCGGTATGCGCACCGGTACGCGCTCGACCGGTGTAGCCATGCCGGTTGAGTGAGACGCCTTCCACTTTCAAAACTTGTCACATTTACCCCCCCCAACGGTAATATAACCGTTGGGGTTAAAAAAAAAAGAATTTTTTTTATTTTTTTTACTTTTTAAATATTCCCTATATATATTCTTCATATTTAAAAAACCAACCTACACCTCCATCTTCATCTCTACTCTCAAATATTTACCATCTTCATCTCTACATCGATGCGATTTCCCAACGACAACGAAGTATCGATTACAAGATCTACATGAAACCGCATCGGCACCTCGAGGGTTTAGAGTTGGAGGCCGCTATTGAAGAAAAAGAACGGTTACGCGAAACGTGGGGTTTTAAAAAATATTATTAGTTATTTTAGTTTTTTTAGTTTTTATGAAATGTTAATTTTAATTTTTATTATGAAATGTTTTTTTTTAGTTTTTATGTTAATGTAATTTTTACTTAATTTAATTAATGTTACTTTAATTTTAATTTTAATTTTAATTGTTTAGTTAATGTTTATTTTAAAAAAATAAAATGAAGGGTTTGAGATAAAAATAAAATAAAATGATGGGTATGAAATGAAAATTAAAAAAATAAAGGGAAGGGTATGAGGGGTATGATAGTGGATGAAAGGTATGGAGTTGGTAGGGTAGTGGGAAAGCTGATGTGGCAGCTGATGTGGCAGCAGGTATGGCAGGTATGGCAGGTTCCATAGAGGATGGCCTAAGTTGAGTTTATTAACTTAGAGAATCATGGTAGTTTATAATTATAAATAATCATGATTCTCTAAGTTGAGTTTTTATAAACATAATTATAAATAATCTTTTTGTTTTTCGAATAACCTTTTACAGAATAAATAACCTTGAGATTTATGTGCAAATCTTTATGTCTCATAATTTTAAAAACGTAAAGAAGTAATTTTACAAATTTAAAAAACCTTGAGGGTGAAAATGGTAGTTTACTATGACTAATATAGTAATAACTAATATGTACCGTTTTGGTCAAACTTGGAAAAGCACATGATTTGTTCAAAACCCAATAGTTTTGTAGCCTTGGCCTAATAAGCAAGGCCCATAAAGTTAACCTCTCTTTTCAATCATGTAGGGGTTAAGCTTTCGTGAAACCAAACTTTTTTCGTGAGATCGATGAGACCAACATATTTTATATGAAACTTTATAGCAAAACATTTGTGAAGTTAAAAAAAATCGAACATTCATCGTAAAAACATACTAAAAAACACTATCAAAGAAAAAAAAATCCAAATAAATGTTAAAAAACGAAACCTTCACAACTTTTTCCGCTGTGAAGGTTCACATTATATATATATATATATATGTAACCTTCACAACACTTGAGCTGTGAAGGTTTCATTTTTTACCTTGTTTTGGATATTTTTTGTGCATCGAAAGTGATTTTTAGGTATTCGAGTTTTATGTACCTTCACGGTGTTTTTTTGTGAAGTTTCATAGTTAAGTATTGGTCTCACGCGGTCTCACAAAAACAACTTGGTCTCACCTGATCCTAAGTCATCATATAGTCTTTATGTATGAAGAGAAACATATAAATTACATTTAGGTATGTAAAAAAATTTAACTAATCTAACTAAAATTAATTGATAGTAATTGGATATTTAATTGTAATTGAATTGAATTAGATAGAAATTTTTAATATCAAATTTGGATTCGAAGATTCTTGAATGTCAGTCCCAGAACCAACTTAAACCAACCAAACAGATCTAATTATCCATTCAATAATTATCCAACTATCCATCAAATTATCATCCAAATATCCATCTAGACATCTAGTTACCATTCAATTATCATCCAACTACCCATTCGATTAATTAGGTTGTTAAAGGACAATTAATAATTGGGTTCAAATGTGAACAACTTTTTGGTTGTGAACGTGAGGACAACCGAGAGCAGGACATTTGACGGATGACTAGGCGCCACGTCAGATCCACGGCGGATGACTAGACGCGATTCATGGGAGAGTATTGAATTAAAGAGGGGGACCACACTCAAAGCCGTCACGTGTCGCGCTCTCGGTTGTCCTCACGTTCATAACCAAAAAGTGGTTCACATTTGCACTTTCCTCTCTCTCTCTCTCTATATATATATATATACATATCTATATATAATAAAAGAGTAACTGGATGTCACATGTTCGTTCTTTCTCTTTATATGTAAACTTGATATAATAAAAAAGTTCATTTTAAACAATATTTATTCAATTACATTATCGAATAAATAGAGAAATTATTTGTTTCACCAAATTCTTAGATGATTCTATAAACTTTGAATTGTTTTTTATGTTTTTATATTTTAAAAAAAATACTGTATAAAATCTATTGAAAGGTGGCGATTTATTTCTAGCAAATTTTTCAAAGATTTTATAAAAGTGATTCTATAAACTTTGAATTGTTTTTATGTTTTTATATTATAAAAAACACTATATAAAAGTCTATTAAAATGTGACGATGTATTTATAGCAATTTTTTTAAAGATTTTACAAAGGGTTAAGTACATGTAAGTGTATCGAACTTGTCATGTTTTATCATTGTATGTACTCAACTTTAAAACTTACCGATTAATGTACTGAATCTGCTAAAATTGTCATTATATGTATCCAATTTTATCAAAACCTACCATTTAATGTATTCAACTTGTCACGAAAGTGTATCCAACTTTTCATGAAATACATTAAATGACAATTTTAGAAAGTTCGATACATTAATTGGTAAGTTTTAAAGTTGAGTACATACAATGATAAAACGTAACAAGTTCGATACACTTCCATATACTTAACCCTTTTACAAAATAGAGAAGTTATATCATCAAACTGTATTACTAAAGTATTTCTTATTTTTAATGAAACATTATTTTTCTATCTAAATATTTAGTTTCAAAGTTTTTTATTGATGAAATATACTATTCTCTATGTCAATATGTTTTTAAGAGGTCTTTAAATTCATATAACTTTGAATTGTTTTTTATGTTTTTATATTTTAAAAAAAGTACTATATAAAATCTATTGAAAGGTGATGATTTATTTCTAGCAAATTTTTCAAAGATTTTACAAAATAGAGAAGTTATATCACCAAATTATATTACTAAAGTATTTCTTATTGTTAAAGAAATATTATTTTCCTATAAATATTTAATTTCAATATTTTTTTGTAACGACCCAGTTTTCAAAATCACCTCAAAACCATAAATTAAGTACAACTATAGGAAACCAACTAATAATAAAAAAAGGTTTAATTTCGCAAAATGTATCCAAGTTGTCACCTTTTGCTATTGTGTATATTGTATTTGAAAAACTACCATTTATTATATCAAAGTTTAAAAAACCTACGTTTAGTGTATTGGAAAACTTGTTGAAGAGGTAGCCGGTCATTCCGGCCATCCGGTCATCTTCTCCGGCGACATTCCGGCAACTGCACCACTCTGACGACTTTTCGGCGACCCATTTTCTTCGGCGACCTCAACCATGTTCTCCGGCCATAGATATGGGTGTGTATCTCCAGTGTCCCCCATCTCCGCCACCCATCACCGCCAACCTCTCCCTCTCCGCCACCCACCATCGCCAACCATCATCTTCTGCAGCGACTTTCTAGCAGATCTGAGCTTCATTCCATTCAAAATCACAAAATAGTCCTAAAACAATCAAGTAATGCATCTTAGATGATCGAAAACTAAGTTTAAAGCATACAAACACACAGATATACCCATGGAAACCCTTTCGAGGGAAAAGTCGCCGGAGAAGATGGTTGTCGTCGGAAAAGTCGTTGGAGAAGATGATGGTTTACGATGATGGGTGACGGAGAAGGAGAGGTTGGCGGTGGTGGGTGACGGAGATGGGGGACATCGGAGACACACACACATATCTATGGCCGGAGAAAATGGTTGAGGTCGCCGGAGAAAATGGTTCGCTGGAAAGTCACCGGAGTGGTGCAGTCGCCGAAATGTCGTCGGAGAAGATGACTGAATGGCCGGAAAAGTCACTAGAGAGGGGTGACCGGCTGGTAACCTTTGATAGTAGGTCATGATACATGAAATGGTAGGTTTTGAAACTTTGATGTAAATTGGTAGTTTTTCAAGTACAATACACACACAATAGCAAAATGTGACAACTTGGATACATTTTGGGGAATTAAACCAAAAAAAAATCGGATAATACAATCTTCCCATAATCAAACCGATAATTGAATCCACTCTCAATTACCTTCTTCCCAAGCTAGCAATCCCAAAATATAATTCACCTGAAATGCACATTTTTGAAAACAACAAAATGAGGGTTAGACCATACGGTCTAGTGAGTAAATCCCTGTCAATAAACAGTTCAATAAACCATTTAATATGAAAATCTTTTAAATAGATAATCATTTCCATAGGCCCGCAATCATTACATCCCTCCTAAGGCAACTAACCACAACAGTCGCTTTTCAAAAACAACGCACACCCTGGTAAGATCGCAATCAATAGCAGCAGTGGCTCACTACACGGAACATATCCATGAGCATAAACACGCACACCCCGATAAAATCGCAATCAATATCGGCAGTGGCTCAACACACGAAACATATCCGTGGACCAAAATAATTCATATATAACCCCCTTGCATGAACCGTTACAGTCTCACACGCATATGAGTTTCTGTTGTGTAAGTCCCTTTAACCCCCCAAGTCAATAACCGCATTTCATGCAATTATAATAAATCAAATGTTAGAAAAAATCGTAAACAAGATTATCAATCGTAAACCATTCATAAATATATGCATTTCATTTCGAAAATGGTTAAAAGAAAACTCACCAAGTTCGATATACGACGATTTAACACTTAACCGATCCAAACGATCAAAAACGATAACGAACTTTTCAATGGATCACTTGAATCTTAAATGATAATAAATGGAGCTTATTAGACATATGTAGAGTCTCCTATTTATTGTATATATTTATTGTATGCATTTATTCATGGCTGCTCGTGTACCATTTTTTGTATAATATATAGTTATCCTCTCCTCCTGATTTGGTATGGAGAACATTTCTCTCATGGTATCATTTGCCTAAATTACGATCCTTCCTCTTCTCATCAGTTTCCGACCTCTCTTTCTCCCACCCATCCCATCCTATCTTCTCCTCTTCATCATGTCTTCTTCATCAGTGATGCGGTAATTATTGTATATAAAAAGCGAAACAAGTTTTAACCTCTAATGCCTAGCCATTGTCTTACCACATTCACAGGCAAGCGTACCTGATCGTGAGTAATATAGTGTAGGAAAGTCCAGGTATCGTATCTACCACTAGGAACGGTCAAGTTTTGTAGACTATTAATCTTGACTAGTTTAATTAACCTAAAGCTTTGGGGAGGGTTTTTATGAAAAATGTTCAATTAATAAAAAGACGACTAAATTAACTAAGAAACTAAGAAAGCAATAAAAGATTATTTAAAACTATATGAATGAAAACAATAGTACTTATTATGGTATAGTGATTCCCCAAGTGGATGATTTAAACTGGCCAAAGATTTGGTTGTTTTGGTTATTGTAGGAATTTAAGTCTGGGACACCCTAGCATGTGATTATTATGGCTATCAACTAGGTCTTGGTCCTCCTAGTCTCAATACATAGACTGTTTGTCAGGCAATCTAGTACCAGTCACCCAATCCTATCTCTATTGCATGGTATTCTACTATCTAGTCGCTCTCGGTCCGAGTAACCACCTAACACAACTCTATGGGTTACGAAGGAAAGGTCAAGAAAGGTTGATTAACCTATCGGAGTCTATCTATCTTGGTCAAATAGATACACCCAACCAACGAGTTCAAATAACCATACAATACGAATCAAATCGGAACCATAACATACATTCAATGAACCAAAAACAAACCAATAAACATTAAATCATAAAATCATCATCCACAAGGTTTATCAACCATAATAAGTACCACTACAGAAAACTACTCACTAAACATAATAGAGTCAGAAGACAAGAGAGTAGAAACAAACATTATACCGACAGTACAACGACGAATGATCGAGAATCAAACCCCGCAGCGTATCGGCATAATAACTCTCTCTCTCTCTAACACTAAAGAACTCAGAATTACACACAAGTTTGTCTCTCTATCAACTGAAGGAGGAGGCCAGTATTTAAAAGGAGAGACTCGGAGCCCGTTTCGCGATCGCCAAGCGGCAACCTCGCGGCGCGAAACATTTAGGTCAAACCCTGGATTTCAACTTTGATGAACTTGGCGGCGCCAGACTTGAAACTTCGCGGACGCGAAATGGCTACTGGATTGACTTTATGCAATTTTCACGTTTTCTCGCCTTTTTTCGTACTTATCCGTTCCACGGCCTCCAAAACCTATAAAAGTAAGAATAAGTCCAAAGTGTGAGTAATTAGACCAGAAATGGGTGAGAAATGGGGCGAAATCATTCAATTAAGCATAACCAAAACATGTATAATTTTGGTGTTATCAAAATCCCCATACTTAAGCTTTGATTGTCCTCAATCAAAAGACTGAAAGATAAGAAAAATAACGCCAAAATTATCTCCACCCAAGATCATTCAAGAGAACAAAGAATACTCACATAATCGAACACAAGAACAAGATACATCAACCAATTGGATACCAAGATCAACCTTTCACTCTCACATAGTATGAATGACAATTTAAAGTGTATCTCTCGGGGGTAAAAGTGTATATATGATAAGTGATCACACCAATACTCGACTAATTCCCACATGCATAAGCTTGTCACCAAATCTAATCTCCACCACTGAGAAGCTGTCAACCGTCAAGAGGACTTTAGGGTTGTAATGTTAGGCTAAGGGTTAAGGTTAGGATAAAGGATATATAAGTGACCAAGATATTGCAACAAAAACTCAAGAAACTTAATCAGTAATGATCCAACACTTTTGAGGGAAATCTGACTTTTGGAATTATGCACTTTTCTTTTCGGGATGAGCTTTTCTTTTAGCATCGGCCTAAGCATATTGCTTATTTGTGGCTCGAATTCTTTTCTTTTCTTTTGCACATTTGCTCATTTTTTTCTTTTCTAACTTTGACTCTTTTTTTATATTTTTTATTATTCCTTTTCTTTGAGTCATTCTTTTCTTTTCTTTTTAGCTTAAAAACAATCCCGCTTTAATTGTCAGATATGAAAAATATGGATCACAACATCTCAAGTTCTCAAATTTAAGTCACGGCCAAAAGATAGATAAAAAGATAGGCTAAGGGATATATAATATTGGCAAAGAAATGAAAGGCTAAGGCTCAAAATTGGTTTCAAGGGATAAAGTACTAAAAGTGAGTACTTTCAAGAATTCGGCTAGGCAAATTAAATAACCTTAAGATGAGGTTATCTAACGAAGGCTAAAAGGGTTAGAAACGAAGGCCTCTATCAGTGCAATGGTGATAAATACTTCTCTTATGTGGTCTCGACAAGCATTCAAATGACAAGTTCTACCTTGGGTCAAAGTCGGTATTCCTCACGAAATAATAAACAATCAGGCTCAAACTCTCAAAGGAATTGGGTGAGGCACTCATGGTAATTGGTATTCCAAGGCATCCTTTTACTCAAATAATCTCATTCAGTGTTCTCCTACGCAAGCAACTAAGTTCCAAAACAATCTCAGATTTTGAAAAAAAATGGGGTCAAGTCTCAAAGCTTTCAAAATTTTGAAAAACGACAAACCAAAAAGCAAAAAGTGAACCCATTTAAACAGATAAGTCTACATAACCCCCTCCCCACACTTAAAATTTGCAGTGTCCTCAATGCAACAGTTAAAACAATTAAGGAGTAATTGGGAAAAAGAGAAACTTCCCGGGTTATGTGACGAAATCTGATCTTATCTGAGAGAGAGTATTCCAAAATCGTGCTCGGTTCAAGATCATAGATCGCTGTATCTATTACCAAAAAGAAAAAGAAAAAAAAGTAAAAACGATTAAAAAGAAAATAAACCAAACTAAGCAAGCAATTAAAAGTTTTAAATCCTAAACAAACCAAACGAAAAATAAAAAGATGTCCAACCAAACAAACCAAACAAAGCAAGAATAAAAATTGTTTAAACAACCATATCGAATAACGGAGATAAAAGAGATAGAGATCAATAAGGGCCACGAGGTTGGTTGCTCCAATCCTCGAATGTAGGGAAACCGGGCGGTGCGTCCGCGGAGTACGGCCAAAAAGGTGATGGAGCATACGCGGTATTCGGTTGAATACCGAAATGGGAGGCCATTTGGTTCATCACTCCACTTTGCCAATTTGCTTGGTGGAGAGCCTCCGTTGTGTTGTACTCCATGTGTTGATGATGTTGGCCATAGGACAATGACATCTCCGAGAGTCGGGAACTCAAATCTTGATAACCCGAATACGCCGTCCAATCTGTCGGTTGTTCTCCCGCGTTCGCCCCACTCGTGCCACCGGTCTCTTGCGTGCTCCGAGGTGCTCTCCTCGTCCCATAAGCTTGAGGGTTGTGAATCCACGTGTTCAGATCCCCGCTAATCAAATGATCAATCATCGCCACACCCATGCCACGGAGTTGGTCCATATCAATCAACCCCATCTCACCAAGGTTCGTCATCGAGACAATGGCACCCTCGGTTAGGATACCGAAGTGCTTGGCTAGAAGCGTAACGTATTGGCCACCAACCAATCGACTCCCCTCTCGATAACCACTTGCCTTAACGAGTTGCATGGCAATAAGGTACGAAGCATTCGGATACTTGTCATCCGTAGAAAGCTGCTCAAAAGCTAAAGATCGTACGTAGAAACTTTTTCCTCACTCGAGGAACGAGCATTTACCACGTGAATGAGCATGCGGTCGAAAGTCGGTCCGAAGAAGCAAGAAAACCCTTCACCTTAAGGTTGTTGCCATAGTCACCATCACCCAAAATCGCCCAAGCCAACCGAGGATCAAAACCGTCCTGTCTTTTGCAGTCGCCCACATGTACTCCACAAATCCGGGAGCATCGACCTCATCTTGGGTGTATATCCCCAAAGCAACGGCAAACTCAAACAAAGAAAGCGATCGCCACACTCCACTGAGTCGGAACGTCATGCATGACTGGTAGAACTCGTCAAGGGCCTTTCCGGCATTAAAACGAAAAATGGCCACGAACTCAATGATAAGCTCGCGGTAGAGGGTCTCGGCAATGTCAAAGACTCGTTCCCATGCACGGTATATGTAATACTCGGTGCCATCTTCGTCATAGGCGTGCTTCTCGAGTATCGCCTTGATGTGGTTCTCGATTCCCATGGATCGAAGGAGGTTCCAATCGACTCTCCTCGGCACTAGAACTTGACGAGCGATAAGCCGGTTAACTGTATCCCGGTATTCCTCACGCTTCGGAGCGTTCAATGTAGGGTCGTTCATGAAATAGGTGAAGGCATGGCTCCCATCCGGTGCACGGAAGGTAGGAGCGGTGGAAGTTGATGAGCGGGTTCTTTGTCTCTACAAAAATTCAAAGTACCATTGTCTTAGCTACATTTGATCAATAAACGCAAGACAAGGTTCATGCATAACAAAACCCAACGAGACAAAGCTTCCATGACTAACAAGTTCAACTAACGAATGCATACGTGAAAGACCAAAACAAAAAAAGGGGGGGTGTGAAACATCCCCACACTTGAACTTTTAGTCCAACTTCCATCAAAACAAATCTAGCTAATTAAACAAGAGTGGGGGATTTTGGTGCAAAATCCCCACACTTATCATCAAAGCACATTCACTAGATTCAACAATTAAATAGCATGCTAGAATGAAATCTCAATCAAAGTGTATAGCATGCATCAACCAATAAGCACTAAACAATCAATGGAGCTTCAAGGATAATCTAAAACCTATGAAAGCACAAAAACACCATTGATGCCCAAATCAAGATCTATTCTTACCCAATCAAGCTAATCCAACGAAATTAAGTTTAGGAAACATACCTTTGCCATGAAGAATGGTGAAATTGAAGCTCAAGAAATTCGAATTTCGCAAGTACTTGAAGAGAGCTCGGCGCCTAGAGAGAATTAGGGTTGTGGACTTTGAAAAAGTGAGAAAAAATGGTTTAAAAACCCGTCTGCACTGATTTCGCGTCGCCAAACAGAAAGTTTCGCGTCGCAAAACGGGTGGTTTTCGAAAATTTTACCCTAGTTTGAAAACTTCGGTCGCGAGACGGCATCTTCACGCCGCGAGATTCGAAAATTTTACCTGATACCAAGGATGGCTGACTTCGCGTCGCGAGAGTTAAAAACTCGCGATCGCGAAGAGCTCACTGTTTCCACTTTCTGAAAATCTTCATCGCGCATCGGATTTGCTCGATTCTGGCTTCTATCTCCTCCGTATGGTTATCTAAGCAATAACAAACAAAAACATTAGACAAAACACACTCGAAAAATACTAAAAATGAAAAACGAAAGAAATTGCTCGGGTTGCCTCCCGAGAAGCGCCTTCATTTTTGAATGGGTCTAGAGCTCGACCCCTTTTTCGGCTCATTTCTTGGCACGTCGGGCTAACGAGCCCTTCTTCTTTCTATGCTCTTTCTTGGAGGGTCCCGACCCGTTGGGTGTTTGATCTTTTTGATGTATCGGGTTCGGATAATCCCCGTCTTTGTAATATGTTCATGAGGGAGTAATGGGCGGCTCGTGTTCTTCTTGTAGGCTTGAGAAGGATCCTCATAAGGCTCATCGAGATGGGTGACCGGATCTCCGTTGGGATCAAAGTAGATCCGCTTATCTCCATACCCCAAGCTTGACACTTGATTCCGCATGTCGGTATTTACTTGGGCGGTGTGTAGAAAGGCTCTTCCAAGAATAATTGGGATCTCTGTGTCCTTCGGAAGGTTAGCTATGATGAAGTCCGTAAAGTAGACAAAGTTTCCAATTTGAATCGGAACTCCTTCCGCTATCCCCGACGGTTTAGTCATGTATCCATTCACCCCTCGGTATTGGTAGTCTGTTGGAACGATCTTCTTGACTCCCATTTTCCTGCAATAACCAACAGGCATCATGTTAAGTGCGGCACCTGAATCTATCAAAGCAAGACCTTTAAACTTAGAACATGAAATAGGTAAATTGTAACTTCCCGGATCATGCTTGATAGGTGCAATGTAGATGAGTTCATCTTCCGCCATCTTCTCTTTCTCCTTGTCTTTGTCTTTATCCTCCTTTTTTGGTATCACGAACTCCGTATATCCATCTTGATTTCTGTCTTCCTCCTCATCATCGCTTGATGAAATGGGTCCTTTGAGTCCTAGATGCTCGAACGAAATTGTGAACCCCTCCGAGTCATAGTCCGTGGCATAATCAGGTTCACTACCACTATCGCTCTCCACATACTTCTTCGTGTAGATATCCGTCCACTTCTTCTTTGATGGTTCTCCGGTCATCATGAGCATTGGCTTCACGTTCTCTACCTTCGGGTTGACTTGGGTTTGCGTTGGCAGCTCCCCTTGAGTCCTTTCACTTAGCAATTACGAAACACGACCAACCTGCAATTCCAAATTCTGGATAGTACTTTGATGGTTACGTAAGTACAAACCTACCTCATCGTTGAGCTTCTTTTGTGCATCCATGAATTGGAGAAGTCGGTCCTCGATAGAAACACGCGGCTCTCCATCCGTTCTTTGAGTTTGTTGATTTGGTGCAAAGAATCCGGGAGGTCTAGGGATGAAGTTACGATTGTTGTTCCACCTCCCTTGATAGTCGCCTCGGTTGAGGTAGTTTACCTCTTCGGGTATCATCATCGGACGATTCGGGCAATCTTTAGTTAAGTGTGGTCCATTGCACTCTCGCATCCAACCTGCAAAGCATGAACAGATTTTATCAGTTCTTCAATTTTACGTTCAAACTTTACCTGTTGGTTTTTCATTGCGGCTAGTTCATCGGATGGATCGAAGTTGGTTGAGATCTTTCCGACCATTCTCGGGATTTGCAAGCGCTTGTCCGTCCTCCAATCTATATTGTGTATAAGCATGTCCTCGAGAAGCTTATATCCTTCCGTGGGCGTTTTGTACATAAATACACCTCCGGCAGATAATATAATGTAGCTCGTGAAGAATAAGCAAGCCCACTATAGAAAGTTTGGACTTGCTCACTCTTACTCAATTCGTGACTCGGGCACGAATTTAGAAGGTGTTTGAAACGCTCCCATGCTTCGATATTGTCTCCCATCATCTTGTTGAAAGGATCGGATCTCGGCTCGTAACTTGTCAATTTTGGATGGTGGAAAAAATCGGGAAATGAACTTTGAGCGAAGTCCTTCCCAAGTGGTGATCGAACTTGGCTCCAACGATCGTAACCAAGCTCTGGCTTCTTCGGTGAGTGTAAGAGGAAAAACTCGAAGGCGGATAGCATCATCTCGGCCTTCCTCCGTTTTGAATAGATCACATATTCCACGAACTTCTCCATGTGTACGATAGGATTGCTATTGTTTTTCCCGTCGAAAGTAAGGTCCTTGATCATGTGAATGAGTTTCCCCCGGGATCTCCTTGTATAGGTCCGGCTTTGTGATCGGATTGGTAGGTAGGTTGGAGCGGCTCTCCGTGCGGTCCACATCGGTGCTTCGTCCCCCATTTCAAAATTCAAAGCTCTCGGGCGAACTTTGTTGGCTTTTGATTTCTTTTTGTTTCTTTTTCTGAATTCTCTCTCCGGCTCCTCAAACGGCTCTAACAGTTCCCTGTCGTGACTGAAACCACAACAAACGGTTACGGGCAACTTGCGGGAAACAAAGAGATAAAAGCAATTAACTAAAACTAGAAAGCGAAAAACTTGCAAGGGAAAGAATCCCTCACAAGGATCGATTAACAAAACTAATAAAGACTAAAATCTAACAACTACCGTTCCCCGGCAACGGTCGCCAAAAACTTGATGCGGTAATTATTGTATATAAAAAGCGAAACAAGTTTTAACCTCTAATGCCTAGCCATTGTCTTACCACATTCACAGGGAAACATACCTGATCGTGAGTAATATAGTGTAGGAAAGTCCAGGTATCGTATCTACCACTGGGAACGGTCAAGTTTTGTAGAATATTAATCTTGACTAGTTTAATTAACCTAAAGCTTTGGGGAGGGTTTTTATGAAAAAGGTTTAATTAATAAAAAGACGACTAAATTAACTAAGAAACTAAGAAAGCAATAAAAGATTATTTAAAACTATATGAATGAAAACAGTAGTACTTATTATGGTATAGTGATTCCCTAAGTGGATGATTTAAACTGGCCAAAGATTTGGTTGTTTTGGTTATTGTAGGAATTTAAGTCTGGGACACCCTAGCATGTGATTATTATGGCTATCAACTAGGTCTTGGTCCTCCTAGTCCCAATACATAGACTGTTTGTCAGGCAATCTAGTACCCGTCACCCAATCCTATCTCTATTGCACGATATTCTACTATCTAGTCGCTCTTGGTCCGAGTAACCACCTAACACAACTCTCCGGGTTACGAAGGGAAGGTCAAGAAAGGTTGATTAACCTATCGGAGTCTATCTATCTTGGTCAAACAGATACACCCAACCAACGAGTTCAAATAACCATACAATACGAATCAAATCGAACCATAACATACATTCAATGAACCAAAAACAAACCAATAAACATTAAATCATAAAATCATCATCCACAAGGTTTATCAACCATAATAAGTACCACTACAAAAAACTACTCACTAAACATAATAGAGTCAGAAGACAAGAGAGTAGAAACAGACATTATACCGACAGTACAACGACGAATGATCGAGAATCAAACCCCGCAGCGTATCGGCACAATAACTCTCTCTCTCTCTAACACTAAAGAACTCAGAATTACACACAAATTTGTCTCTCTATCAACTGAAGGAGGAGGCCAGTATTTAAAAGGAGAGACTCGGAGCCCGTTTCGCGATCGCCAAGCGGCAACCTCGCGGCGCGAAACACTTAGGTCAAACCCTGGATTTCAACTTTGACGAACTTGGCGACGCCAGACTTGAAACTTCATGCACAGTGCCATGTCACTTCGGCGGCTCCGGATTGGTACGTCGATAGCGGTGCATTGGATCATATAACGGCTTCATCCGCATCCATAACTAAACCCACACCTTACCTTGGCAACAACCAAGTGTCTTTTGGAAATGGTAATGTTCTTCCCATTTCTCATATCGGTCAATCGTCTTTATCCAACCGCATACGACTTCGGGATGTTTTGGTTGTTCCACGGATTTCCAAAAATCTCTTATCCGTTAGCAAGTTGACAACTGATAATAATTTGGATGTTTTGTTTTCCCAACCTCATTTTTACATTCAGGATCGCACGACGCGGAAGGTTCTCGCTCAGGGCATATGTGATCGTGGCCTTTATGTCCTTTCTACCGCACCACAAGTCTGTCTTGCATCCACACGGCCACCTCTCGTGTCTCTTTGAGCTATGACACTCGTGTTTAGGCCATGTGTCGTTTAATACTATTCGTTTTTGAATAAAGAGGGCCACTTATCGTTACCTCCATTTTGCCTAAACCTATTATATGCAACTCTTGTCAACTTGCTAAATCTCATCTTACCGTTTATACCAAATGAAAAAGGTGGCCTCATGTTCTTGATTTAATACACTGTGACTACTGGGGACCGTTGCCCGAATGTTCGATTGATGGTTATCGTTATTATACCACTTTCGTGGATGATTATTCATGCTTTACGTGGTTTTATCTGCTAAAAACCAAATCCAAATTTTCGTATCATTTTGGATGTGTTTCTTAAGTTTGTCTAAACATAGTTCTCGCGCAAACTAAAAGTTTTTCAAAGTGATGGTGGTACCGAATTTCTTAACAACCGGGTAACGCAAATTTTAGTTAACAATGGCACTTTTCATCGCATTTCGTGTCCGTATACACCACAGCAAAATGGTCATGCGAAACAAAACATGTCATATTGTCGAGACCAGTTTAGCTATATTGTTCAACGGTCATGTTCCTCCAACTTATTGGGTGCATGCCTTTCGCTCTGCGGTGTATATCATTAATCGTCTCCCGACGCTGGTTCTTCAGAACAAATCCCCATTTGAACTTCTCTTCAACCGGTGTCCTTCATATGGTCATCTTCGTCCTTTTGGGTGTCGGGTGTACCCATATCTACGCGACTATACGGCGAATAAATTATCACCATGGAGTCTTCCTTGCATTTTTATTGGCTATTGCTCTTAATATAAGGTTACCAATGTCTTGAACCCACTATCTCTCGCATCTACATTACGCGACCTGCCAAATTTGACGAACATTTGTTTCCGTTTACGGCACCGACACACACACCTCGAGGACCTTACTCCCGTTGTCTCAATAATTCTCCAATGAATGTTTTGACTCTATCGCTCCATCTCTGTCTATGGATACCTCTCCGGCACCCCTGGTTCCTTGTGATCTATGTGGTGATGAGACCTCTTCTCCGACACCTGTCATTTGGTCACGTTTCCCACAGACCTCTCGCCATCTCCTACGCCGTTGACTTTAACGAGTGTTGAACCTGATCGGACTCCTCTCACCACTACCCCGACTCACCCCACCCCTGCCACTGTTCAATCGACACTAGTTGTTGATGCTACTACTCCTATTCAGCCCTCCATCGTACCCACTACCGGTGGTCACCCCATGCAAACCCAGGCTAAGTCTGGCATTTTCAAACCTAAACATTGCATGGACTTGGCCCACACAACCATCTCATCAACTCTCTTCGTTGCTATTGTCCCACCAGTTTTAAAACGACCGTTAAACATCCCCTTTGGGATAGCTATGAACAAAGAAATGGAAGCGCTCCGTCGTAACCAAACATGGATGCTTGTCCCTCGACCACCTCATCATAACGTTGTGGGTATTAAATGGTTATATCGCACCAAGTATCGTGCCGATGGCTCAGTTGAATGATACAAAGCACTTCTCGTTGCTCAAGGGTTCAGTCAGATTCCTGGCCTCGATTTTTCTCAAACGTTCAGCCCCGTGGTTAAAGCATCCACTGTTTGTGTTTTTCTTTCCTTGGTTGTTATTAACTAGTGGAAACTACATCAGCTCGATGTTAACAATGCCTTCCTTAATGGGGACCTCAATGAGCTTGTTTTTATGGAACAACCGCCAGGTTTCCTCGATGCCAGCCGCCCAAATCATGTTTTTCGACTAAATAAAGCGCTCTATCGATTAAAATAGGCTCCACGAGCCTGGTTCCTTCGTCTTAGCAACTTTTTGGTGGCAAATGGTTTCGTTTGTAGTCGGGCCGACACGTCGTTGTTTGTGTTTAAACGCGACTCGTGCATATTATATTTACTTGTTTATGTTGATGACTTAATTATCACAGGAAGCGACGATCATCTTATCCGGCAGTTTAGTGATAAGTTGCATGCAGAGTTTGCCATCAAGGATCTTGGTCGCCTCAACTTCTTTCTTGGGTTGGAAGTAACACACATCGACTCTGGCCTCTTCTTAAGTCAATCAAAGTATGCTCGTGACATCTTGGAGCGTGCTAAGTTACTCGATTCAAAACCAGTTGCCACCCCTCTTGCCACCAACATCGCCTTTACAACTTCAGGTGACTTGTTCCACAACCCTACTCATTATCGGTCCTTGGTTGGGGCACTTCAGTACTTAACTATTACTCGTCCAAATATCTCCTATGCTGTAAATCAGTTAGTCAGTTCCTACAGGCTCCGACGGTTCCTCACTTTCAGGCTGTTAAACGAATTCTTCGATATGTAAAAAGCACTATGTCATATGGGTTGCACTTTACCCGAACCAAGTTGCTAACATCCTTGGTTACTCTGATGCGGATTGGGCTCGGTGTCTTGAGACCCGTCGCTCCATCTATGGCTACTCGATATTTCTGGGGGGTAATCTCGTCTCTTGGAGTACCAAAAAGCAACCTAACTGTCTTCCGCTCTTGCTGTGAGTCTGAGTACCGTGCCATGGCCTCCATACTCGATTTGTTCCTACCAAGCTTCAGGTGACAAATACTTTCACTAAAAGCCTCCCTCGACATCAGTTTGAGTTCTTTCGAGAGCTTCTCCTTGTACGACCGCCTGAGGGGGGATAAATAGACATATGTAGAGTCTCTTGTATATATTTATTGTATGCATTTATTCATGGCTGCTCGTGTACCAATTTTTTGTATATATATAGTTCTCCTCTCCTCCTGATTTGGTATGGAGAGCATTTCTCTCTGAGCTTAATCCTTCTAAAAAAACACCACTAATATTTGAAACTCTTCCCCGGCCAACGTCCTTCAAGAACAAATAAGTCCACACTTACGTAAGAATATGAATTGGAAAAGATTAAAAGAATAAAAAATAAAAATAAATTGCCCACCTATATCAACTAAATGAGGCGGTGGAGGGTGGTAAATATCTTCCATTTCCCAACCAAACCCTCAACTTAGGAGTCTAAACACAATTACCCCTTCAACTATTTTAAAAGGATACGATTTTACATTCTTATAGATAAATAATCATTTAAACAATAATTTCTATCAAATTAATTCAAATATTAAATATAACAAACTATCTTTATCTCTCATGCTTATCTCTGTGAACCATTTCTATTTCTATCTCTATCTCATTTCTCTCTCTATATATATGTATAGATTTGCTGATAAAAGTATTATCATTAACGTAGAGACTACCCTTTTTTCTTTTCTTCTGTTGGTTTCTTAAAAAGGTAAATTAAAAATAGTTTGTGTTGATTGTATCTTTTGTTTGATTATTATGCAAAAGTCCTTCATGCTTTATATTGTCATAACTAATTTTTTTTTTCACGAACTAATCTTTTTGTGCATATATATGATTGTATATATGATTTGAGTTCTTTTTTAAAAGTCCTTCCTGCTTTAATTTTATTATATTGTATGTTTTTTTCATGCATATTTTTTTCATAGATTAATCTTTATGTGCATATATATGATTGTATGTATGATTTGGGTTTTTCTAAAGTCATTCCTGCTTTAATTTTATTATACTATATGTTTTTTTTCCTACATATATCATCATTTATATTTTGTGCGATCTATTAAATGCGTATTATTCTGTGTTTTTTTTGTTCAAGGTGATATCTTGATTTTTAATTAACAATATCTGTTTTATTTTGAATAACTAATTTTATTTTTACTAATAAGTTTGTTTAATAATTTCAGGTATGTTTCTTTTCTTTCTTTCATTATATCAATTAGTCTCCATATATATCTTAGTCTAATTTCTAAAAAAGATAGATTTCTTTATTAAAAATATTAATAACTAAATTAGGAATTCAAATAGAAACTAAAATTGATTTTTACCATATTTTTATTGTAATTTGGGTTTTAAAATATAAAAATAAATAAATAATTTTGGCATGGGACCAAGGGATGCTATCCCTTTTTTTTTTCGAGGACTTTTTACATATTTATTTTTCTAAATTTAAATAATTCCTATCTTAATTATAAAATTTTAAAATCTTGATTGATAACTGCAAAAGACTTTTCCAATTACAAAATATAAAAAGTAATTTATTAGAAATTAAAAACAATTGCAATTTTGTTCAAAAACAAATCAATTGCAAAATTTTAACAATATCTTTTTGTCTTTCTATCCATGTACCAAGTATGAAAAAATTTAGATAAATCAAAATTCAAATCCGCATTATTTAAAGAATAAAATAAAATAACAGATAATCAATTTGAAAGATTAAGATTATTATCATAAACACAAATACAATGAGTATCGATTTAAAAATATATAAGATCTTTGAAATAAAAGAAATCATGAAAATCAAAACTGCTCTAAACTCTTCTAAGGATCACTAGTGCAAAAATCATACTATATATATATATATATATTTATACTACTTATAAAAGAGATTATCTCACTTTTACAGTTATTTGTTCAACAATAACTGATTTTACACAGTGTTATTTTTTATATATGCTGTTTGTACAACATGCTATTGCAGTATTCTCTTCTATTGCAGTCTTTCTCCAACATTGATTGAGGCATGTTCTCCCTCTTCTTCTCTCCCCACGACCTGCAACTGAGATAAACCACCTTCACCATGTCAATTTCGTATCAACTTTCTCATTTCATCTCAATTTCAGTTATCACAAAGGTATAATCAATTTCCAAATTTACTTTTCGTTTCAGAAGATTCCACAAATTGAAGCCTGTATTCCAAAATTATTGTCTATTGTTGTGTACAATTAGAGCCTCTAACACTAAATTGTTGTGTACAACAGGAAATTCAACTTCTGTAGTTCCAGATTCAAGTTCTAAACACAATGCAATCAATTGGAGAATGAATTGGAAAGCTAAATGTCATTGATCTTGAAAGAAATAGTTACACATAGTGAAACACCAAGAACACACACATTTAAAACTAAGCTCTCACAATTCACACTCACTTTACGTTCATGCACACACATTCTCCCCAAAGTACAAATGACCTCACTTTGGGTATTTATACTCAAACACCCTTACACCCTCAACTTTACACCATTTACATTATCTACCCTAACTAAAGAAAACTATTACAAATGAAACTAAAACACTAAACAATTAAAGCAAACTTTGACTTTCTTTAACAACTTTGACTTTGCCTTTGTCTTCACTTTGAGCACCAACTTGTGATCTCGGATACAATCCGATTTTGCAACCAACAATCTCCCCCTTTGGATTCGAGATCACAAAAAGAATTAGGCAAACGTCTTCGAGAAAGCAATCAACACTTTGAACTCCAATGATAAGCTTTCTTGAATAATAAGCTTCGGTAATAATCTTCAAAAATCATTTACTTTGACACATGAAGCTTTAACAAACGAAGTATCTTCCAACAATCTTCAACCATTGATATTTGTAAGAATCTGATCATCTTGAAGCATCTCATAAGTATCTCTCGACTTCCTCAAAGTATCTTCAAGAATCATTTCTCGACATTACATTTCAGATCCATCTCCCCAAAGTATCTTCAAAAACATTTCTCGACTTTACATTTCTAAACCATCTCCCCCTTTTTGATGAATATGAAAGAATCATCAAAACTCTAGAAATGTATGATCAGATCAACTTCCCGTAAAGATAACATGTGAAGAAACCACCAAGTATGTCAAAAAACCATCTCACATAACAATCTCCACCTTGTTACACCAGAATTCCCCTTTTTTACTGCAAAGAAAAACCGTCAATTCCAAAAAGTAATCCAAATCTTTTCAAATTCAGATTTAAGTGGGAAAATCCTGAAACAACAAATGAGTCAGTTGGAATGCCTGTGAGAAGCACAAAGCAACTCAGTACAACAAATGCACTATATAAAGAGCTTTAGTTATGATCACTCCCCAGGGCTTCCGTTCAATCATCGCAAATACTAAAAGTATTCCTATGAACGTTCCGACAAAGAAACAAATTCCTTGTGTGTATTTGTGATAAAAGAAAATAGCATCAAGTGCTTTCATAAGGCTCAAAACGTGAAAACATTTCACGACTCGATGTGTAGAAATGAAGTTCGAAGGCAGGCAGCTTCCTTCTGTTTCAATATCGATTTTCCAAATGAAAACCTGATAGATTATGTGCTGCGTCCCCGTGATGAAATGAAACATCTCCTTGTTTAGAAGGAAATGAGTAGCTAGTGGGGTAAAAACGAGAGTCGGCATTGGGCTTTGCCTTGTTTCAATATCGGTCACCAAAGAGCGTGAACCAATAGAGTATGTGGTTGCCCGGCTTAGAAATGGTTGGTGCAGAGTTTTGTGTTTCTTGTAACTCTGTTCTCACACCCTCCAATTCTTTAAAACATCCTTACTTCTAACCAAACTCTCATATTACATTTTTCCTCAATCACTATGAGAATAAGTCGCCCACCTGAGTTATCTCCCCCACTCTTTGATGGAGACCCCTCACTCATTTCTCAAGGATAACTTCTTGGGTAGGATTGCCGGTTCTGGTAATCCATAGAAGTTCTAGTAAGCTCACACATCCCATGAAAGAAGTTTCCTAAACATGAAAGTACAATGATTCATCGGTTGAATCAATGAGCCAATATGAAACATAAGAATTTCTTCAAACAAGTATATGACATGAAGAACATGAATGATGTAGACTTGTTTGAGAAAACTGATTCATTAAATGATGTGAGATATGGTTTTGAAAATGATAGTTTCACAAAAAATGAAAGTTATCTATACGAACAAGATATAGATATAGCATTGAAAAACGTATCTGATCAAAGAAACGATGAAGTACAAAATGGGAAATAGCAAGCGAGTGTATTACCACCGAAAAGTATGGTCATATAGAGACGTGGTAATAACTAAGTCAAAAGAAGCTAAACCGGTGTGTATGAATACTTGAAAAGTATATGAAAAGATAATATTCAAGTATTAATCTTTGGAAACACAAGGTTAGAAAATATCCGTCAACTCATCACGATATGAAAACAAGTAAAATCACACTTCTAATTCGAAAAAAACATTTGAGTATCGAGAAGTGAATTTGAACATTTAAAACATTTTTCATACTTGAAAGTTGTTCATCTTTCAAATATGTAAGCATTAAAGCTTATTTGAATTCTCCACCTAAAAAGAATATCACTTTTAAGAACTCCCCCTCAAATGGATAATCTGCAAAACAAAAGATGACTTGGTATTCATCGAAAATGAATCCTTAGATGTTAGTCAGATAGTATCCAATCCAGAATAATTAAGCAACTCCCCCTTAAATTAAGATGCGGAACAGATTTAAGTAGGAGTAAGCATGCCAAGCTTGCTAACCAAAAAGTTAAAACGCTTTTCATCTAAAGGTTTAGTGAAAAGGTCAGCAAGTTGGTAATCTGTTTGAACAAAAAACATCTCGATATTACCTTTCTCAACATTATCTTTGATAAAATGATAACGAATATCGATGTGTTTGGTCTTGGAATGCTAAACTGGATTTGACGTTATCGCTATGGCGCTTTCCGAATCACAGTAAATAGGGACTCTCTTCAACTTGTAACCATAGTCGAGTAGTTGTGTCTTCATTCAAAGCACTTGCGAACAACAACTTGCAGCGGCAACATATTCTGCTTCGGTCGTAGAAGTGGAGACGCAATTTTGCTTTTTCGAAGTCCAACTAACAAGTTTGTCACCTAAAAACTTACACGATCCAGAAGTACTTTTCCTATCCATTTTACAACCACCGTAATCTGCATCTGTGAAAGATATTAGCTCAAAACTAGAATCTTTCGGATACCAAAGGCCCAACTCTGGTGTGCCTTTGAGATACCGTAAGATCCTTTTGACTGCCGCAAGGTGTGACTCTTTAGGATTAGCTTGAAACCTAGCACAAAAACAAGTGGCGAACATAATGTCCGGTCTAGTTGCAGTGAGGTACAAAAGAGAACCAATCATGCTTCTGTAAACCTTTTGATCAACAGATTTACCGGCTAAATCAGGACCCAAAAGATTTCCAGTTGGCATTGGTGTTTTAATTGGAGAACAATCAGTCATTTGAAACTTTTTCAACATATCTTTAATATATTTTGACTAATTTATAAAGATGCCATCAGGGTTTTGTTTGACTTGAATTCCTAAAAATAAATTCAATTCACCCATCATGCTCATTTCAAACTCTGTCTCCATGATTTTAGAAAATTTTGTACACAACTCAGGATTAGTAGAACCGAAAATAATGTCGTCAACATAAATTTGAACTAAAAGCAAGTCATCACCTTCTTTCTTCAGAAAAAGAGTAGTATCGATCGTACCTCGTTTGAATCCTTTGGATAAGAGATGATTAGTCAGAGTTTCATACCATGCTCTTGGAGCTTGTTTTAAACCATACAATGCTTTGTCCAAGATGCATACATGATCAGGATAATCTGGATCGACGAACCCTTCAGGTTGCTCTATATAGACCTCTTCATGCAAGACTCCATTCAAGAACGCAGATTTGACATCCATTTGAAATACTTTGATGTTCTTGTGAGCTGCATAAGCCAGAAAGATTCGAATTGCCTCGATCCGCGCTACCGGTGCAAAAGTCTCATCGTAGTCAATACCTTCTTGTTGAGAATATCCTTTAGCAACCAATCGCGCTTTGTTTCTGGCAATCAATCCGGATTCATCTTTCTTATTTCTGAAGATCCACTTGGTTTTAATAATTGATTTATCTTGCGGTCTCGGAACCAAGCGATAAACTTTGTTTCTTTTGAATTGAAGAAGCTCTTCTTGCATTGCTAATAGCCAATCAGAATCTTCTAATGCTTGAGAGACATTCTTTGGTTCAATTACACTCAAGAAACTTTTGTATAAGCAGTAATTTGCAGATGCGGATCGCGTTTTAACACCATCATTGGCATCACCAATCACATTGTAGAGTGGATGTTCTCTTGTCCATTTCAACTGACCAGGAAGAATTGCAATATCATCTAGATTGTTCTGACTATCATTTTCATCAATGATTGCAGGAATCTCTGATTGATTATCAGGGGTTAACTCTGATTGTTCAACACTTGGACCAGGTATGGTCTGATCAGAGTTAGAAGAAGAACAAATATTCTCCGATGGTCCGGAATCATTTAAGCTTGAAGATTCTGGAACATCTTGAATATCAACTCTTGGATTTCTGGAAAGAATGAGATCATCATTATCTGCACAAATATCCAGAAAAGCATCCATAAACAGTAAATCGAGTTCTGAACTATTTGGAGTAGAAATAGAATCAGAAGTCGTAGTAGAAGGTTGACGATTCATTCCGAGTTCTGAACTGCTATGTTCAGAAGTCAATGACATGGTTTCATCAAAGGTCACATAAATGGTTTCCATAACCATCTTGGTTCTTTTGTTGTAGACCCGAAAAGTCTTCGACGTTAGCGAATAACCAAGAAAGTATCCCTCATCGGCTTTCTTGTCGAACTTACCAAGATTGTCACGGTTATTTAGAATGTAACACCTACAACCAAAAACATGAAAGAATTTGACATTAATTGTTGGGTGCAAAATCGGATTGTATCCGAGATCACAAGTTGGTGCTAAAAGTGAAGACAAAGGCAAAGTCAAAGTGGTCAAAGAAAGTCAAAAGCTTGTTTTAATTGTTTAGTTGGTTTAAATGTTCTTTGTAATAGTTTTGTAATAGTTAGGGTAGAAAGTGTAAATCTTGTAAAGTGTGAGGGTTTAGATGTTTGGGTATAAATACCCATGTGATGTCATTTAGAAAGTGTGACATGTGTGTGTGCTTCAAACGTGTAATTGAGAGTGAAGAGAGAGTTATTGTGCTTAAGTGTGTGTGTTCTTGGTGTGTTAGTGTGGGTAATCAATTCATCCAAGAATCAATGACGTATGGCTTTCAAATCATTCTCTACTTGTGTGCATGTTGATTAGAACTTGAATCTGGAACAACAAGTGGTATCAGAGCTGGAAATTCGTTGAAATTGGTATGATTTCTTGAGCTTTTTGTGTGTTTTTTCGAAAATGGTATTTTGAGGTTTGATGTTCTTCTTTTGATCATTGTTTGCATGTAAATTTGATTGTGTATGGTTAAAATGATGTTTTTACTGTGTTTGTGAGTGATTTTGGGTCAAAATTTGGTGATTTGAGCAGTAATTTTTGAGTTTTTTTTACCTTCTGCTCGGTTTTTGTTCGGTTTTCCGAACTGGTGTTCATATTTTCCGAATCGGAATATTCATAAATTCCGAATCGGAAAATACAAGTTTTCCGAATCGGATTTTTGAAATTTTCTGAATCGGAAATTTTTTTGGACTCGTATTGTTGTTTAGATCTGATTTTACTCGTTTTCCGACTTGGTATTAATCAAACTCCGATTCGGAAAACATCATTTTCCGATTCGGAATTTGACCAAATACCAACTCGAAATTTTTCTCGGAACTCTATCAATTTTGTTTTTCCGATTCGGAAAACTACATTTTCCGATTCGGAAAATTGAAAAATCCGAATCGGAATATAGTGTTTTCCGAATCGGAATAGTTTAAGCAAAAAAAAAGTCAGTCATTTTTAAGAAGGTCATTTTTTCCCGTAAACTTTTTTAGACTTCTTATCTGATTCTACGATGAAAAAGTTCAGTCATTTTTAAGGTCATTTTTTCCCGAAAAATGCCGGTTTTTCCGAGATTTTGGTGATTTCCGAGAGGTTGAGTTTTTGGACTATTCTTTCAATTTCGCAGTCAAAATCAACTTTCAAATTTTTGAAAAATATTTTTTCTCGGGATTTCACTATTCACCTGTTGACTTTTTGACTTTTGATCACTAACCTTTTCCTTGATCAAAAGAAGTGTTCAGATTAGTTACAGATCATCAGATTTGCATACCTCAAGAAGTTCGGAAGAAATCTACCAGTTTAGTGAATTTTCGATCATTTTCAAGTTCTGTGAAGATGTCTAGAGATCTATTGAGTATGGGTTCAAAGTCAAAGCCTCCGGTACTTCAGATTGGCGAGTATCCTCAATGGCGTGTGAGGATGATTCAGTTTCTCAACAATATCGATAAGACACTCATGGTGAGATCCAAGAAGGTCCGATTAGGCCGTACGTTGATGTTTCGGGTACACCCGAGACTGCCACTACTCCCGTAATTGAACCAAGACGTGTGTTCAAACTCTTTCGGCATTTCAATGAGGTTGAAAAGATTAGAGCTGAACTTGATGAAAAAGCTCTTATTTTACTCACGATGGCGATTCCGAACGATTTTTTTAATCGTGTTGATAGTAGAAATACAGCAAAAGAGTTATGGGATGAGTTGGAAAAACAGTTTCAAGGGACGGAAAGATCAATCCAAGCGAAGTTAAACCAAGCAATCGGAGCTTATGAAGGCTTTAAGGCTTTAGAGGGAGAAACACTTGCTGATTCTTACAGTCGGTTCAACATCATTTTGAATGATCTGAGGAGAAATGGAATGCAAAAGTCTACTTCCGAGATCAACTTCAAGTTCTTGAAGAATCTCAATCAAGAATGGGATCACTACTCTGTTAATCTTCAAATGAACAAGAACTTGGCGGAAGAAGACTTACATGATCTATATTCCATTCTTAGTCAACATGAAGTGAAAGTCAAAGACATTGTGACGAAGCAAAAGAGTATTTTTGATTCGTTGGCTCTTTTGACTGAAAAGAGTAAGACTAAGAGTGTTCTCTCAAGTAGTTCAAAGAAGAAAAGTCATTCCAAGGCCTTAGTCACCGAGTTGTCTGATTCCGATTCGGAAACCGTTGAGGATGATAGTTCTGAATCCGATGTTGATTTGAAGAGAGTTGCGGATAAGCTTGCTCTTTTGTCTAGTTCTATCCACAAAAGATATGGGAAGATGAAGTTCTATTCTAAACCCAAGTTCGAGAGCTACAAAAGAGACAAGTACAAGCCAAAGGAATACGAGAAAAGGCCGGAGAGGAAGACTTATGAGAAAGGTAACCCGGATGAGAAAGGAAATGTATGTTTCAACTGTGGCAAACCAGGCCATTTTGTCAAAGATTGTAGAGCACCGAAAGTCAGGGATTTTGACTACTACTCTAAGAAGGCTCAACTTGCGAAACGCAAGAGTGAAGGTAAAGTCTTGATGGCGGAAGAGGAATGTTGGTATGATGATACTTCTAATGATGAGGACTCTGCTCATTTCACACAAGTTCACTACAATCTCATGGCTAGTGTGGAAGAAACCATCAACCTTCACAAAGAGACCGAAGAAACAAATGAGGTTAGTCAAACTCCTTCTGACTCGGATTTGTCTGATAATGATGATTGCTCTTTAGAAGAACAGTTTTTAATTTTAAAAACTGAATTTGATGACTTGAAGGAAAAGATTAAGTTCGAAAGAGCTCGAGTCATTGAATTCAGTAATGAATGTGAGTTATATAAATGTTTAGCTGATGATCGTGAGCTTGAAAAGGCTGAGATTAGGAAAGAGAAAGCCAAACTAGAATCTCAAATTTCTGAGATGAAGAGTGCTTTAGTAAATTTGGAGTCTGAAAAAGCTGAATATATGATCAAATATGAAGTTTGTTTTCAAGATAGATCTGAGGCTTATGCTAAGATAAAACAGTTGGAGGATCTAAATATCAAAAGAGGTCAGACTCAACAGACGCTTAAGCTTTTGACAAATAATCTAAAAGATACTAGATTTTACAATCCGAAAATGGGGTTAGGTTTACCTGAAATTGATGTTTTAAAGAAAGCTCCTAAAGGTCTTTATCAGTTTGATAACTTAAGTTTTCCAAAAATAAATGAGACCTTTGTAAAATCTGGTAGTTCATTATCTGATTCTTCTGATAAAGGTAAAGAAAAAGTTGTTGATGACTCAAGTGATAGTTTTTCAGATTCAAAGCCAAAGAGAAAGAAGAACTTTGATTTCACATGTGATTTTCAATATGAGGCTTTAAATCAAAGTTATAACACAAGAAAACCCGAGTTTTCTCATACTCAGTGTGTTTCTTTGTATTCTCAAGATGAAAAGTCTTTTTCAACTGAATCTGAAACGCTTAGTAAAGATATTGAAAATGAGTCAAAGACGTCTGAATCTACTCCTAAATCTGAAGATAAGACAATTGAACTTGAAAAAGAAACGGATTGTGAAAATCTTTCTGAGTTTATACAAGTTAATACTCTTTCAGAAAATAAAAGTGTTGGTCCCAAAGAGGTGACCTTCAAGTAAGGATAGTGTATGAGATTATAGAAGGGGGGGTTGAATATAATCACACAAACTTTCACTTTTAAATTCTTGTTGTATTAACAATATGAATTTACAGATTGTTGCGGAAATAGAAAAGACAATAAGTCTAAACTAAACAATCTAAGCTTTCTTTCACTATGCACTAAAGTGAGAAGATGAAGAAAAGAAAGAAGATAGAGGGAATAAGAAAGAAAGGATTAGGGTATTTTTAGGATGAAGAAGAAGTATGGAGAACATCTCTTCAAGTCCTATTTATACCCAATGCATTAAATGCATGCAGACTCACTTTTGTGTACGTGTCACAATGTAAGTGGTCCTTTGTACTATTTACTATAAACAAATACTCTTTGCATGGTGTGCAAAAGAGGAAGTGTGTAAACAGTTGCCTTGAGGTCTGATAAGTACGGAGGGAATAGTAAAGAGACTGTCCTTATGTACTTTTGTGTCAGTAAAGGCGGATAATCCTTTTGTGCATTAGACTAAGACATTACACTAATCCTTCAGGATCAGGATACTGATCAGTGAGTAGAGTCCTGAAACTGATGCTGTTCAGGGTCACTTGTATCCTGATGAATCTTCAGGATGTCATACGATATTGAGCAGCCTGCTATCACTGAGTTCCGTCTTCAGATCACGAGCATGCTGTTCCTGTCATCAGCTAATTCTTCGACGTCGCTGATGGTTCTTTGAGTATGATCTTGATGTCTTCAGGAGGTCTTCACTTCAGTGGACAGGATCAGTAGACTGCAGAACAGACTCGTTCGTCTCCTGATCCTGATCCTGATAACTATAAAAATAAGTTACAGCATAAGTAACAAGGAATAACACTGAACAATCTCAGTGATAATTCCTCAAGCTATAACAGAAGTAAAAACCTATTCACTAAGTAAAGATTCAGGATCATTATCATTTTATCAGGTGTTAGGAGAGCTGGATCAACAATCTCCCCCTAAATGATAATGATAAGACAATGGAGAAATTGTCTAAGTCTAGAAAGAAAAAAAATTTCTAAGTCTAGATGAAACAGTAGGAAATAGAACTCATAAAAGTACATGTCCCATTTACTGTTTTGAGGGATCTTTTTCAGTACTATGATGGAATAAAGTACAATGCACTGAATTGCATTTTCATTAATCTTAAGAAGATTACAAGAGTAAAGAAAATACATGAGTACACGAATGAAGTACTGAAAGGAAATTACAAAAATTCTAACTATCAGAGTCTTCGCTAACTACTTCAGTTTTGACTTGAATTGGAACAGGAGTATCACTGAAGGCGATTCTATGATCGAGGATAGCTCTGACAGTGCGAATGATCTCTTTATTATCTTGGTTTTTCTTGTCTTTCTGAGCGATGAAGAGAACTGATACCAAGTGTTCATATGGTGCTTTGTGTAGCTCGCTGAAACGCTGAAAGCGTAGGATTTTGGAGTTGTCGCTCACACAAATACCATGAACAGGTTCTCTGATAACTTGTCCTTCAGAGAGAGAGACTCCTGTAGGGAAGGAAAGATCAAGCATCGAGAGGTCCAAAGGCTTGATAACAGTTCCGGGCATGCAAGGAGTTGGTCTCCTTGTAGAGGTGCCTGCAGATCTTCGAACTCGAGGTTTTGGTAGAGCAGAGGGAGGCTGGAGCAGGACATCAGGTATTTCAGTTGTTCTTCTGATTCGAACAATAAGTCCATCAATGACTTCTTCTACTTCAGCCCTGTAATTCTTGTTGGCTTTTGGAAGTAGGCTTCTTATTTCGTTCCACTCTGACAAGTTGTAACGATCCAACTTGTCCAGAGTGTGCTCGACGTCCTTCACTCCTGAGCGTTTGACGGTGAGCCAGGTTTTGCCAGGAACTCCTTTCTTGCCGCGGCTTCGACGAAGATGGATCCCTGTTATTCTGGCACCATGCTTCCTGAGATGAAGTCGGTCTCTGCACCAGTCAAGCTCCTTGTCTACTACCTCTGTCTCTTCCTCTGTCCTTTTGTTGAAGACCTTCAGAGCAGCCTTCTGTGCAAGAATTGGATCTACACTTATTTCTTCGTCTTCATCAACGAAGTCAAAAGCAAGCTTCTTTGCAGCTTGAGCAGAGAGGAATGCTTCCTTCTGCTTTTTATTATGCTCCTCCTGAGCCTGTACAGCAAGGTCGTACTCCTCCTGCGATAGATAGGCGAACTCGGAGTCCCAAGAGGTACGAAGAGGAATTTTTACTCTTGTACTCTCGAGTCGCTCTATCACGGCGTCTAAACGCCCATCCCTGTCGATAGTAGCAGAAGTGTCAGGGTAATTTTCACCTTCAGATCTAGGAGAATTAGAGGGAGGAGATCTGGGGGAAGAAGCAGGGGTAGAGAAGTCATCAGAGATGAATTCATCATCTGATGAAAGGCATATGGTTTCAGGAGGGGCTCGGATTTCAGGGGTTCTGGAGGAAGATGCTTCAGGATTAAAGCGGGTTGGTTTAGAAGGAATGGATTCAGGGTTTAGGGGAGTTACTCTGAATGTCATTCTGCTTAGTTCGGCTCGTGTTTGTTCTCATGGACTGTTTTCCATAAGGCGAACAATCTCACCAGTGACAGAACCAAAGTTCACATCCTGAAATTCAGAGTCTGTTTGGTTTTTAGGTTCAGGGGTTGGTTCAGGAGTAGATTGAGGTGTTGGTTCAGGGGTAGGTTGTTTGGGTGGTTGGTAGATAACCATTTGTAGGTTGTTTGTTGGTGAGTCTTCAGAGGAGGTGTCAAGGGTGATGGTTTCGGGTGTAGGTTTAGATTTAAGAAGAGTGGAGATGGGTTGATTATCAGAAGATGAGGGAGAGGATGGTAGGAATAACGTACCAGGTGCACCGGGGTTCTCCCCCTGAGAGTGTGCAGGCCCTGGAGTGGGCGTTGACGCAGGAACCTTCTCAACGAAGAAGGTGTCGTCTTCATCATCATCATCATCTTCATCATCCTCATCCTCGTTCGTTCCCCCCTGTTAATTGGTTCTCCAGTTGGTGGAGGGGGAATAAACGGAATGGTCTCGCTGGGGCTGTCTCTCCCCCTCAAAAGGTGCCTGAGTCAAGGCGGCTGTTGAAATATACCTCTGAAGGAGAGAGGCCATGTCGTTCTGCAGCTTGCGAGAGATGAAGGAAGAGGAGATCAGGGAGTGCAGAATATCCCTGTCTGCGCTGGTGAACGATGGAGGAGGTGGAGGAGCAGAGGTGATGGCGTTGACAGCGTTGGTGAGGCCAGTCACCTGCTCCTGGAGAGCGCGGAGGCCTGCTTCTTGGGCATCCAACCTCTGAACCACTGTTGTTTGGAAAGTGGTGAGAGAGTTAGTGTTGTTGTTGATGGTGGTGGAGAGAGCAGGCAGTGCAGTGGCCTTCAGGTCATCCACAGATGCCTGAAGGGTGTTGGAGGAGGTGGCCACTTGAGAAACCTTGTCGTGGATGGTATCCAGACAAGGGATCGAGAGAGTTACGGCCGTCGGTGGCGGAGTGGCGGCGGCAGCAGCAGCAGTGGCAGTGGCTGCGGCGGCTTCAGCGGCGGTCGCAGCGGCCTTGGCTGAGGCAAGCTCCAGCTCCAAAGCCTGGAGTCGAGCCTGGTGCGCATCCTCCTGCTGTTGGAGTGCTGCGCCTGCCTCCTGTAGTTGTCGTTCAACGGACTGACGACGAAGTTCAGCTGCACTCAGCTGTCGTTCGGAGTCCGTGAAGACGAAATCGTTAAAGGGGTCATCCTGGTGTAGTTGAGGATGCCCTTCAATGGCCGCTCCTAAAGAACCTGTAAAATGAGTAGCTAAGTGAGCACTGGAAGACTCAAGAGCTTTCATAGAAGAAGAAACGGCAATAAGTTGCTTAAAATTATTACCTGAGGCTAGGAGGGTATCAGAGCGATTACCCTCCATATTCTCCGAGTGTTCGAGATGAACAACCTCAGGTTCTTGTTGGACAGGAGCAGTAGCAGGGGTGTCTGCAGGTAAAGAAGTTTTAGATAAAGGGGAAGGTTTATTAAAAAGTTGAGGCAGGGTAATATAATATTTCTTACCAGCTGGAGCCTTCTTTTTCTTTTGCGCCTTAGATTTGGCGCGTTTGGGCTGAGGTGGAGGAGAGGAGCCAGAGGGAGGAGGGCGCTTCAGGGGCGCCGAAGAAGTAGTTGCAGCTGGGGAAGTCAGTATAGGGTTAGCTACTGACATAGCATGCATAGAAAGAGAAGAAGATGGTTTGGACGAGAAAAGAGAAGACATACCTTGAGCAGGAGGAGAGATGGGTTGCTCTTCTGCGTCTAGTTGTGGTTCAGGAACAACCAGAACGTCAGAGAGAGGAACGTCATCAGGTTTTGGAGAAACCTGGTCCAGGAACTTTCCGCCTAAGGCGAAATTGTTGAAGTTTCCCTCTGTTGGGTAGTTGGTACCCATGTGCAGTGCCAGGACGGCAGAGAAGAACCTGGTGTAGGGGACGTTGACCACCCTGGTCCTGGTCTTGATCTTCTTGATCATGTCGTCCCATATGCAGCGAACATAGTCGAACTTGCGATTCTTGATCGCACAGAAGACCATGTTTTGGATGGCCGTGGGGAATTGCTCTGTGCTCCCCGTCTTCCCTGTCAGACAGAGACCAAACGTGTTCCATATGTAATAGAACGTAGCGTTTAGCCCCGTCTTGTGGATAGTGGCAGCAGTCTTGACCAGAGGAAGGCCTTCTCTCACAGGCCAGGTGTAGCCTATGGCGTCTAGGAACTCGATGATTTCGTCAGAGGAAGGAGCAGGAGGAAATTTCTCCTTTTTGGGAAAGTTGAGTACATTCCGCAGGGTGCCAATGCCGAATGAGATGATGTCGTCCTTGATCTGGAACTTGATCACTTCGTGCATTTTGCCCTTTGAGTTCCTCTCTTGAGCAGTGGTAGCCGTGGACCATAGTTGCAGGAGCAGAGGTTTGTTGGGCGCCGGGTTGAGAGTGAAAGCCGTCTTCAGGGGACTGTTGAGAAGAAAGTCCCTGGCTGGCTTCAGGTATTCCTTGCTGGCAGGGATGTCAAATAGGCCAATAAGGTTGTTGGCCTTAAACTGAAGATCGTGCTGGGGAATGACGATGGGCAGGCTTCCAGATGCGGTGAGTAGAGTGGTTGCCTCAGAGGAGAGCTGAGCGTCAAGAGATGTGGATGTAGTAGCAGCCATCCTGTTAAAATAAAAAATAACATATGTGGATGATTAAGAATCCAAAATATGCATTTTTATTCACTTTTCAATGAACGCAGAATATGTTCATAAAAGTGGTGAAATCCTTTATACTTGGAATGGATTAGATACCAAAATACACAAAAGGAATGTGTTTTGGTATTAAAGAGAACTTCTATTTTGATGAAGATATATCAAAATAGGAGTTTATGATTGTTCTTAAAAGAAATAAGAAAAACCATATAAGCTGTTTTAACAAAAATCTTAGAAGATTTTGGGAAAACTAAGATCAAACGAAGTGATCTTAGGGTTTTTGGAAAAACGTTTATCAAAAATGGAGTACGAGTGAGGTTTTTATACCTCGTGGTAGGAGAGAGAAAATGGATGAGAGAGAAAAGGGCAGCTAAATTCAAACGTAATGATGAAAAAGGAAGTTCTACGCGCGTTCACGCGCCTGACACACGTCGTGGGGAACAGGAAACGTCCCATTACGTGTCAGTGCAGATGAAAAGTTTGTTTTATTTGAAAAGCTAAAAACCACCTTTTCAGGGGATAATTCCAATTTGATGAAAGAATTGTTTTCTTGGAATTAGAGTACTTATCAGATAAGTACTGTTTTGGGAAAATCCTCTTATCACATTTAATGCAATAAGGTTTCAGGAGCAGAGGTACTTACCTGAGAATCATCAGTATTCGGATTTTGAACAAAGATTTTGTAAGTACTGAATAGAGTTATCTTCTGATGAGAGTTTTGTTCAGGAGTTGTTAAGGAAAGAGTCCTGAGAACAGTTATTCTATAGGATTTAACAACTGTTTGTCCTGATAAACTTCAATCATCAGGATTTAACATCCCAAGTTCACTGTTGAGCATATTGAAACGCGTTACATCCAGTGGTTTGGTAAAGAGGTCAGCAAGCTGATATTCAGTAGGGACAAAATGGAGTTCAATATCACCATTCATCACATGATCCCTGATGAAGTGATATCTCACTTCAATGTGCTTTGTCTTGGAGTGTAAGACAGGATTGTTAGCGATGGCGATCGTTGAAGTGTTGTCGCAGTAGATAGGAATTTTAGAAAGTTGTATGTCATAGTCCTGAAGTTGATTTCTCAGCCACAGGACTTGAGCACAACAGATTCCTGCTGCAACATATTCAACTTCAGCAGTTGATGTGGACACAGAGTTCTGTTTCTTGCTGGTCCAACTCACCAACTTGCCACCTAGCAGGTGACACCCACCAGTGGTGCTTTTCCTGTCGATCTTACATCCTGCAAAGTCACTATCAGAATACGCTGTTAGATCGAACCCTGAGTCCTTAGAGTACCAAAGACCCAGATTAGGAGTTCCCTTCAGATATCTGAAGATCTGCTTTACAGCGGTCAGATGGGATTCTTTGGGTTCAGCCTGATAACGAGCACATAAACATGTAGAGTACATGATATTAGGGCGACTAGCTGTGAGATACAGCAGAGAGCCGATCATTCCTCTGTAGAGAGTCACATCAACAGGTTTCCCTTTGGAATCCTTGTCAAGTGACAGAGGAGGAGCCATTGGAGTCTTCATCGGTGTACAGGATGTGAGATCAAATTTCTTTAGCATCTCATGTACATATTTACCTTGATTGATAAAGATTCCCTTTTCAGATTGCTTGATCTGAAATCCTAAAAAGAATGTTAGTTCACCCATCATAGACATTTTATATTCAGATTTCATGAGCAACTCAAACTTTTCGCAGAGTTTGGGATTGGTGGATCCAAAGATAATGTCATCGACATATATCTGGACAAGAAGGATATGCTTAGGATATTTCTTTAGAAATAAAGTGCTATCGATCTTACCACGAACAAAACCTTTAGAGAGAAGAAAGGTTGAAAGGGTATCATACCAGGCACGAGGAGCCTGTTTTAACCCATAGAGAGCCTTGTTTAACTTGTAGACGTGATCAGGGAACTTAGGATCTACAAAGCCAGGAGGCTGAGCCACATAGACTTCTTCATTAAGTTTTCCATTCAGAAAGGCATTTTTGATGTCCATCTGATAAACCTTGAAGTTCATATGTGCTGCGAAGGCTAGGAAAAGTCGAATTGCTTCGAGCCTAGCCACAGGAGCAAAGGTTTCATCGTAATCAATGCCCTCTTCCTGCCTGTATCCCTGAGCCACAAGGAGAGCCTTGTTTCGAATAATCGTACCAATCTCATCAAGTTTATTTCGAAAAATCCACTTGGAACCAATGATAGTACGTTTTCGAGGCCTAGGGACGAGAAGCCATACATTGTTTCTGATGAACTCTGCTAGCTCTTCCTGCATGGCTGAGACCCAGGCAGGATCACGCAAGGCATCATCTATTTCTTTAGGTTCATTTTCAGAGATGAAATTAACATAAAGACAGACGTTACCAGATTGACGTCGAGTTTTAATGCCAGAGGAGGGATTACCAAGAACTTGATCAATAGGATGATCCTTGGTCCATCAAAGAGCAGGTGGCTGATACACCTGTCCTGAAGTGGAAGCTTCATTTACTGATGGATCAGGGAGAAGATTAGTAGGAGTAGGCTCACTAACAGTGGTTTGAGAAAAGTCTTCACTGTTAGTGGGTTGATCAGGTTTAGTTGGTGTGATTTGGGTAATTGGAGTGGCATTTATCAGAGGTGGAGTATGTATTGGTAAAGGAGGATCTTCTTCAAAACCATCAGGAAGGTCTTGAGGAGTTGGATCAATAATGGGAGGTTCAGGGACTTGAAAGAAAGAGTCAGCCCACTGATTTATTTCAGAGTTTTCATGAGGGTGAGGAAAGGTAGGACCCGATTCATCAAACTTAACATGAATCGTTTCCTCTATGTCTTGTCTTCGTTTGTTGAACACACGGTAGGTTTTAGAGATAGAGGAGTATCCAAGGAAGATTCCATCATCAGACTTGGAGTCGAACTTTCCAAGGTTATCTTTGTTGTTCAGAATGTAGCATACACAACCAAAGATATGGAGATGTTCGATTGAGGGTTTCCTGTTACGAAAGTGTTCGTAAGGAGTTCTTCTGAAGCGCTTTACTATCAGGGATCTGTTCTGAGTATAGCAAGCTGTGTTAACAGCTTCTGCCCAGAATTGAGTGGCAAGGTTGGCTTCACTTAACATAGATGGTGCAGCTTCAATCAGGGTTCTATTTCGTCTTTCAGCAACACCATTCTGCTGAGGAGTTCTCACAGATGAGAAATTCTGAGAGATTCCTTTCTGATCGAAGAAGGTTTCCAGGGTACTGTTTTTGAATTCAGTTCCGTGGTCACTTCTGATTGATCGAACAGTAAGGTTGTTGAGTCTTCCCATCTTCCTGACGAACAGAATGATTTCTTCAGGAGCATCACTCTTGGATCGAAGAAAGAACACCCACGTATATCTGGAATATTCATCAACGATTACCAGAGTATATTTCTATCCAGCAATGGATTGGACGTTGACTGGTCCAAAGAGATCCATGTGGAGAAGATGTAGAGGAGAGCTGATGGAGGAAATCTGCTTGGACTTGAAGCTAGCCCTGGTTTGTTTTCCTTTCTCACATGCTGAACAAAGGGATACCTTTGTATTGCGAAGGTCAGGAAGACCAACAACTAGGTTGTAGCTACAGAGTTGATTTATCGTCTTGAAGTTGAGATGAGAAAGACGCTTGTGCCAGAGCCAATTTGTATCAGAGGAAGCACGAGATACAAAGCAGAAGTTGTCAGTGGAAGTATTCATGTTGATGATGTAGATATCAGCATGTCTCACTCCAGTGAGAATAACTTCCTTACGTCTGTTCTTGACTTTGCACTTCTTCTTTGAGAAGGAGACTTTGTGATTCTTATCACACAGTTGACTGATGCTCAGGAGATTATGCATCAGGCCTTCAACATAAGCAACTCTTTTGAACGTAGTTACTCCGTTGGTCAGTGTGCCATACCCTCGGGTTTGGCCTTTACCATTTCCACCAAAGGTCACAGCAGGACCTCTTTCTTCACGGTAGTTAGAGAGGACAGATTTAGAACCAGTCATATGTCGAGAGCATCCACTGTCCAGATACCAGATGCCTTTATCCTGACTGGGAGAATCAGTCGCAGTGGTAGAAGCTTCAGGAGTTGTGGAAGAAGAAGTTTCAGGAGCCTGAGTAGGAACCTCTTCAGGGACCTCTTCTATCTTAGCCATGAGAGCTAAGGTAGGTTCCTCAATAATGGCCATCAGTGCCACTTGAGTATCTTCCTCATCAGATGAGTCATCAGAGGAGACATCATCCCAATCGCAGTCTTCTGCGATAAGACCTTTACCCTTGCGCTGAATTTTCATCTTCTTGTATTTTTCTTTCAGGCGCTGGTATTTGGGGTTTTTAGAAGAAGATTTGGCAGAGGAGGGAGCAAACTGACTTTTTCTGTACCTGCAATCATTAGCAAAGTGTCCTTTGCCTTGACAGTTGTAGCAGATAGCAGTGGCCTTATCAACAGGGTCTGATTTAGGCTTGTCAGTAATAGTAAGGTGTTTCTTTTTATGGAAGTTTCCCTTTTTGGCAAACTTCTTAAAAGATCTACTTAATAAAGCAAGAGATTCATTGAATTCAGGATCTTCTGACATGTCAGAGTCAGAGGATTCTAATTCAGTAATAGTTACTGAAGAAGGAGTAGCGACAGTAGGAACTGAATCAGAGACCAATGCAACAGAGTTACTTTTGGTATCTTTAGTATCTCTTATGAGATTCTTTTTCAGTTTCTTCTGTTGTTCACGGTTAAGAAGAATACCATACAACTCACTTAGTGTGAGTGTCTTTATGTCCTTTGACATAGTTAAGCAGGAGGTGTAGATTTCCCAATGTTCAGGAAGAGCTTCCATGAACTTGGTAACCACCTCAGAGTTAGGATAGGTAGTACCGATAGTCTTCAGATCAATCAGAAGACACTTGAATCTCTGATGTAGCTGGGAGAGAGTTTCATCCTTCTGATGAATAAAGCTTTCATACTGACGAACCAAGAAAATCTTCCTTGATTCCATGAGAACAGCAGTACCTTCATATTGAACACAGAGGGTGTCCCATATCTCTTTAGCAGAGCGAAGGTGACAGACAGAATGGAATACATCGACAGGGAGTGACATGGCAATGAGAGACCTAGCCTTAGTGTCAATATTGACCAGGCGTCTGTCTTCGTCATTCCAGTCAGTAACAGGCTTTACCAGTTCCCTTTCAGGTATAGCTGCTTAGCCACCTGCAGCAGGAATAGGGTGGACGGTTTGTGTAGGCACATGTGGTCCATTTTCCAGAAAGTATGGAATCTGGGGATCAGAACCAGAAAGGAAAAGTTCCATCCTGGTTTTCCAAAGAGAGAAGTTGTCTTTGTTAAACCTAGAGAAGATAGAGGGAATAAGAAAGAAAGGATTAGGGTATTTTTAGGATGAAGTAGAAGTATGGAGAACATCTCTTCAAGTCCTATTTATACCCAATGCATTAAATGCATGCAGACTCACTTTTGTGTACGTGTCACAATGTAAGTGGTCCTTTGTACTATTTACTATAAACAAATACTCTTTGCATGGTGTGCAAAAGAGGAAGTGTGTAAACAGTTGCCTTGAGGTCTGATAAGTACGGAGGGAACAGTAAAGAGACTGTCCTTATGTACTCTTGTGTCAGTAAAGGCGGATAATCCTTTTGTGCATTAGACTAAGACATTACACTAATCCTTCAGGATCAGGATACTGATCAGTGAGTAGAGTCCTGAAACTGATGCTGTTCAGGGTCACTTGTATCCTGATGAATCTTCAGGATGTCATACGATATTGAGCAGCCTGCTATCACTGAGTTCCGTCTTCAGATCACGAGCATGCTGTTCCTGTCATCAGCTAATTCTTCGACTTCGCTGATGGTTCTTTGAGTATGATCTTGATGTCTTCAGGAGGTCTTCACTTCAGTGGACAGGATCAGTAGACTGCAGAACAGACTCGTTCGTCTCCTGATCCTGATCCTGATAACTATAAAAATAAGTTACAGCATAAGTAACAAGGAATAACACTGAACAATCTCAGTGATAATTCCTCAAGCTATAACAGAAGTAAAAACCTATTCACTAAGTAAAGATTCAGGATCATTATCATTTCATCAGGTCTTAGGAGAGTTGGACCAACAAAAAGCGTTTCTGATTATGAGTCTGATTCTGATTCTGATTCTGATTCTGATTCTGATTCTGATGAGACCAAACCATGTTTTGATTCTGATAATGATGATGATATTGAAGAGGGTTTTGAAGAGCAAAAGATAAATTTTATTTCAAACCCCATGTTTGAGTCTCAAGAAACTCCACCTTGTTTTGATCAAAGTATTAAGCCTGAAGTGACTGAGTTAATTACATATGCTGTTATTGACAAAGATGGATATCTTGTGTACAGAAGTTTAGATAGTATGGTTGAAGGAGATATCCTTAAATCAGAACTCAAACTACCAGATGTGGAATTTGGTGCTGTTTTTGAAAAACCAAAGTCGAGTACACAAGATAAACCAAATGTTGTAAATGTTTCAAGTGATAGTGGAATTTCTAAAGATAAGAAATCCTCGTGTACTTTGTTAAAGTCTGAAACTTGTTCAATTAATTTTGATGCAAGTACTTTTGAGGTAGGAAGTACTTCATGTGCTACACTTGAAACATCTTCAAAAGATTCATCTGATGTATGTTCAGTTCCTAAGACACCTATTAACTCAAGTTCTTCTGATTCTACAGATTTAAAAAGTTTTAAACGACATGGCCTAGGGTGGAAGAAGAAAGATTCAAAGAAGAAAAAGCATTTTGCTACAAATGAGAGTTTTGTTAAAAAATCGTCCTTTGACAATGCAAATAAATGTAATCTAAATGTTAGATTCAATAAGTGTCAAAACTCATTTGAGTCTGCTTTGATATTTTTTGCTATGCAACGTTTGCATTGTACTCATTGTGGTGAAAATTCTTTTTCTTTGAACTCTAGGGATGTTAACAAGAAGAGATCTAGTGGTGTTTCTCATGATAAATCTCATGCTTACTCGTTTGATCATCGTGCTAAAGTGTTTAGTGCTAAAAAGAAAAATCTTTCAAAAGCAAAAGATAAATCAGTTGATGTGAAATTTGTGTGCAAATGGATTCCTAAAGATTTATTGAATGCACAAATTTCAAAGTCTGGTATAAATTGTAAGATTTTAGGTTCATCTTCTGATTTGTTAAAGATGTATGAGACCAACAAGAAAGGACCCATTTGGATATAGGTTCCCAAGATGAACTAACATGTTTCTACAGGCCAGGCATATGTGGTATGTCGATTCCGGTTGTTCAAGACATATGACTGGCTACAAGGAGTTGTTGCACAATTATGTGGAACGACCAGGAGGAACAGTTAGTTTTGGGAATAAGACGACAGGGGTCATCAAAGGTTACGACATTCTTACAAATGGTAAGGTATCCATAAAGAAGGTACTTTATGTTGAGGGGTTAAGTCATAATCTTTTTAGTGCAAGTCAGTTTTGTGATGGTTATAACATTGTTCTATTTTCCATCATTAACTGTCTTATCATTAATAGTGATGGTGTTGAGATTTTTGAAGGGAGACGGTTTTACAATCTCTATGTGGTTGACTTTCCGGTGATAGATTCGTCGAAACCAGTTTGTTTGTTTTCAAAGGCAACAAAAGGAGAAAGTTGGCTATGGCATAGAAGATTTTCTCATCAAAATTTCTCAGATATTAGCAAACTAGCTAATGGTGGATTGGTGAAAGGTCTTCCAAAGTTGACATTTGATAGAGATTCTTTATGTCCGGCTTGTCAAATGGGAAAGATGAAGAGAAGTTCTCACAAGTCAAAGACAGAATCTTCGTGTCAATCACCACTTGAAATGCTCCACATGGACTTATGCGGACCGATGAGAATTCAATCAATTAGTGGAAAGAAGTACATTCTAGTTATGGTTGATGAATACTCACGGTACACGTGGCTAGAATTTCTGAGAATGAAATCTGAAGCTCCCGAGTTGATCATAAAGTTTATCAAGAGGATCCAAGTTCTTTTGCAACTTCCAGTTTGAAAGATTAGGAGTGATAATGGCACTGAATTTAAAAATGCTACTTTAGATGCTTATCTAACATCTGTTGGTTTTCTCATAATTTTTCAGGTGCTTATACTCCACAACAAAATGGAGTTGTAGAAAGACGAAACCGAACCTTAGTTGAAGCGGCACGAACAATGCTAGCTTACTCCGGATTACCTCTTACTTTTTGGGCCGAAGCTGTTTCAACGGCTTGTTTTACACAAAATCGAACCATCATCAATAAGCGCTTCAAGAAAACTCCTTATCACATGATCAATCGTCGAGTTCCTAATGTCAAATTTTTTCATGTTTTTGGTTGTCGGTGCTACATTCTTAACAACCGTGACAATCTTGGTAAGTTTGACAAGAAAGCCGACGAGGGATACTTTCTTGGTTATTCGCTAACGTCGAAGACATTCCGCGTCTACAACCAAAGAACCAAGATGGTTATGGAAACCGTTTATGTCACCTTTGATGAAACCGTGTCGATGACTTCTGAACATAGCAGTTCAGAACTCGAAATTACTAGTCAAGCTTCTACTACGACTTCTGATACTATTTATGTTCCAAATAGTTCAGAACTCGATTTACTGTTTATGGATGCTTTTCTGGATATTTGTGCAGATAATGAAGATCTTATTCTTTCCAGAAATCCAAGAGTTGATATTCACGATGTCCCAGAACCTTCAAGTGTGAATGATTCCGGACCATCGGAGAATATTTGTTCTAACTCTAACTCTGATGAGGCTATTCCAATTCCAAGTGTTGAGCAATCAGAGTTAACCCCCGATGATCAATCAGAGATCCCTGCGATCATTGATGAAAATGATAGTCAGAACAATCTAGATGATCTTGCAATTCTTCCTACTCAGTTGAAATGGACAAGAGCACATCCACTCTACATTGTGATTGGTGATGTCAATGATGGTGTTAAAACGCGATCTGCATCTGCAAATTACTGCCTATACAAAAGTTTCTTGAGCGTAATTGAACCAAAGAATGTCTCTCAAGCATTAGAAGATTCTGATTGGCTTTTAGCAATGCAAGAAGAGCTTCTACAATTCAAAAGAAACAAAGTGTATCGCTTGGTTCCGAGACCGAAAGATAAATCAATCATTAAAACCAAGTGGATCTTCAGAAATAAGACAGATGAATCCGGATTGATTGTCAGAAACAAAGCGCGATTGGTTGCTAAAGGTTACTCTCAACAAGAAGGTATTGACTACGATGATACTTTTGCACCAGTAGCGAGGATCGAGGCAATTCGAATCTTTCTAGCCTATGCAGCTCACAAGAACATCAAGGTATTTCAAATGGATGTCAAATCTGCGTTCTTGAATGGAGTCTTGCATGAAGAGGTCTATATAGAGCAACCTGAAGGGTTCGTCGATCCAAATTTTCCCGATCATGTATGCATCTTGGACAAAGCATTGTATGGTCTAAAACAAGCTCCAAGAGCATGGTATGAAACTCTGACTAATCATCTCTTATCCAAAGGATTCAAACGAGGTACGATCGATACTACTCTTTTTCTGAAGAAAGAAGGTGATGACTTGCTTTTAGTTCAAATTTATGTTGACGACATTATTTTCGGTTCTACTAATCCAGAGTTGTGTACAAAATTTTCTAAAATCATGGAGACCGAGTTTGAAATGAGCATGATGGGTGAATTGAATTTCTTTTTAGGAATTCAAGTCAAACAAAACCCGGATGGCATCTTTATAAATCAGTCAAAATATATTAAAGATATGTTGAAAAAGTTTAACATGACTGATTGTTCTCCAATTAAAACACCAATGCCAACTGGAAATATTTTGGGTCCTGATTTAGCCGGTAAATCGTTGATCAAAAGATTTACAGAAGCATGATTGGTTCTCTATTGTACCTCACAGCGACTAGACCGGACATTATGTTCGCCACATGTTTTTGTGCTAGGTTTCAAGCTAATCCTAAAGAGTCACACCTTGCGGCAGTTAAAAGGATCTTACAGTATCTCAAAGGCACACCCAAGATGGGTCTTTGGTATCCGAAAGATTCTAGTTTTGAGCTAATATCTTTTACAGATTCAGGTTATGGTGGTTGTAAACTGGATAGGAAAAGCACTTCTGGATCGTGTCAGTTTTTAGGTGATAAACTTGTTAGTTGGACTTCGAAAAAGCAAAATTGCGCCTCAACTTCTACGGCCGAAGCAGAATATGTGGCCGCCGCAAGTTGTTGTTCGCAAGTGCTTTGGATGAAGACACAACTACTAGATTATGGTTACAAGTTGAAGAGAGTCCCTATCTACTGTGATTCGGAAAGCGCCATTGCGATAACGTCAAATCCGGTTCAGCATTCCAAGACCAAACACATCGACATTCGTTATCATTTTATCAAAGATAATGTGGAGAAAGGTAATATCGAAATGTTCTTTGTTCAAACAGATTACCAACTTGCTGACCTTTTCACTAAACCTTTAGATGAAAAGCGTTTTAACTTTTTGATTAGCAAGCTTGGCATGCTTAGTCCAACTTAAATCTGTTTCGCATCTTAATTTAAGGGGGAGTTGCTTAATTATTCTGGATTGGATACTATCTGACTAACATCTAAGGATTCATTTTCAATGAATACCAATTTCTACTTTGTTTTGCAGATTATCCATTTGAGGGGGAGTTCTTAAAAGTGATATTCATTTTAGGGGGAGAGTTCAAATAAGCTTTAATGCTTACATATTTGAAAGATGAACAACTTTCAGGTATGAAAAATGTTTTTAACTATTCAAACTCACTTCTCGATTCTCAAATGATTTTTCGAATTAGAAGTGTGATTTTAAATGTTTTCATATCATGATGAGTTGACGGATATTCTCTAACCGTGTGTTTCCAAAGATTAATACTTGTGTATTATCTTTTCATATACTTTTCAAGTATTCATACACATCGGTTTAGCTTCTTTTGACGTAGTTATTACCACGTCTCTATATGACCATATTTTTCGGTGGTAATACACTCGCTTGATATCTTCCTATTTGTACTTCATCGTTTATTTGATCAGATACGTTCTTCATTGCTATATTTATATCTTTATCGTATAGATAACATTCATTCATTTTGTGTACACCAAAGCTTTTCAAGAACATATCTCAAATCATATGATGAATCAGTTTTCTCAAACAAGTTTACATCATTCATGTTATTCATGTCATATACTTGTTTGAAATTTTTTTATGCTCCTATATTGTACATATATATTTGTTTGAGCTTGCTTCATATTGGCTCATTGATTCACTCGTTGAATCATTGTACTTTCATGTTTAGGAAACTTATTTCATGGGATGTGTGAGCTTAACAGAACTTCTATGGATTTCCAAAACCGGCAATCCTACCCAAGAAGTTATCCTTGAGAAATGAATGAGGGGTCTCCATCAAAGAGTGGGGGAGATAACTCAGGTGGTCGAGTTATTCTCATAGTGATTGAGCGAAAAAATGTGATATGAGAGTTTGGTTAGACGTGAGGATGCTTAAAAGAATTGGAGGGTGTGAGAACAGAGTTAAAAGAAACATAAAACTCTGCACCAACCTTTTCTAAGCCGGGCAACCACATAATCTATTGGTTCACGCTCTTTGGTGACCGATATTGAAATAAGGCAAAGCCCAATGCCGACTCTCGTTTTTACCCCACTAGCTACTCATTTCCTTCTTAACAAGGAGATGTTTCATTCATCACGGGGACGTAGCACATAATCTATCAGGTTTTCATTTGGAAAATCGATATTGAAACAGAAGGAAGCTGCCCTGCCTTCGAACTTCATTTCTACACATCGAGTCGTGAAATGTTTTCACATTTTGAGCCTTATGAAAGCACTTGATGCTTATTTTCTTTCATCACAAATACACACAAGGAATTTGTTTCTTTGTCGGAACGTTCATAGGAATACTTTTAGTGTTTGCGATGATTGAACGGAAGCCCTGGGGAGTGATCATCACTAAAGCTCCTTATATAGTGCATTCGTTGTACTGAGTTGCTTTGTGCTTCTCACAGGCATTCCAACTGATTCATGTGTTGTTTCAGGCTTTTCCCAATTAAATCTGAATTTGAAAAGATTCGGATTACTTTTTGGAATTGACGGTATTTCTTTGGAGTAAAAAGGGGAATTCTGGAGTAACAAGGGGGAAATGGTTACGTGAGATGGTTTTTGATTTCCTTGGTGGTTTGTTCATATGTTTGTATCTTTACGCGAGGAGTTTTCTGATCTTATTCTCGAGTTTTGATGATTATTTCATATTTCATCAAAAAGGGGGAGATGGTTTAGAAATGTAAAGTCGAGAAATGCTTTTTGAAGATACTTTGGGGAGATGGTTCCGAAATGTCAAGATGAAGAGAAGATTATGAGATATGACGAGAGATGATTCGTTCGTTAAAGCTTCGTCATGAAGATTTTGATGATTATTTGAAGATATCTCGTTCGTTAAAGCTTCTTGTTCAAAGTTTGTTAAAGCTTCATGAAGATTTGGATGATTCGTGAAGATTATTACGGAAGCTTATCGTTCAAGGAAGCTTATCGTTGATGCTTAAAGTGTTGATGCTTTCTTGAAGACGTTTGCCTAATTCTTTTTGTGATCTCGAATCCAAAGGGGGAGATTGTTGGGTGCAAAATCGGATTGTATCCGAGATCACAAGTTGGTGCTAAAAGTGAAGACAAAGGCAAAGTCAAAGTGGTCAAAGAAAGTCAAAGCTTGTTTTAATTGTTTAGTTGGTTTAAATGTTCTTTGTAATAGTTTTGTAATAGTTAGGGTAGAAAGTGTAAATCTTGTAAAGTGTGAGGGTTTAGATGTTTGGGTATAAATACCCATGTGATGTCATTTAGAAAGTGTGACATGTGTGTGTGCTTCAAACGTGTAATTGAGAGTGAAGAGAGAGTTATTGTGCTTAAGTGTGTGTGTTCTTGGTGTGTTAGTGTGTGTAATCAATTCATCCAAGAATCAATGACATATGGCTTTCAAATCATTCTCTACTTGTGTGCATGTTGATTAGAACTTGAATCTGGAACAACATTAGGAACTCTATGGTTGATAATATGATAAGGAGTTTTCTTGAAGCGCTTAGTGATGATGGTTCGATTATGAGTAAAACAAGCTGTGGAAACAGCTTCGGCCCAAAAGGTAAAGGTAGTCCGGAGTAAGCTAGCATCGTTCGTGCCGCTTCAACAAAGGTTCGGTTTCTTCTTTCGACAACTCCATTTTGTTGTGGAGTATAAGCACCTGAAAAATTATGAGAAATACCAACAGATGTTAGATAAGCATCTAAAGTAGCATTTTTAAATTCACTGCCATTATCACTCCTAATCTTTCGAACTGGAAGTGCAAAAGAACTTGGATCCTCTTGATAAACTTTATGATCAACTCGGGAGCTTCAGACTTCATTCTCAGAAATTCTAGCCACGTGTACCGTGAGTATTCATCAACCATAACTAGAATGTACTTCTTTCCACTAATTGATTGAATTCTCATCGGTCCGCATAAGTCCATGTGGAGCATTTCAAGTGGTGATTGACACGAAGATTCTGTCTTTGACTTGTGAGAACTTCTCTTCATCTTTCCCATTTGACAAGCCGGACATAAAGAATCTCTATCAAATGTCAACTTTGGAAGTCCTTTCACCAATCCACCATTAGCTAGTTTGCTAATATCTGAGAAATTCTGATGAGAAAATCTTCTATGCCATAGCCAACTTTCAGCTTTGTTGCTTTTGAGAACAAACAAACTGTTTAGAAGAATCTATCACCGAAAAGTCAACTACATAGAGATTATAAAAACGTCGACCTTCAAAAATATCAACACCATCACTATTAATGATTAGACAGTTAATGATTGAAAATAGAACAAGATTATAACCATCACAAAACGACTAGCACTGAACAGATTATGACTTAACCCCTCAACATAGAGTACCTTTTTGATGGATACCTTACCGTTTGTAAGTATGCCATAACCTTTGATGACACCTATCGTCTTATTTCCAAAACTAACAGTTCCACCTGGACGTTCCACAAAGTTGTGCAACAGATCCTTGTAGCCAGTCATATGTCTTGAACAACTGGAATCGACATACCACATATTCCTGGCTGTGGAAACACGTCAGTTCATCTTTGGTACCCATATCCAAATGGGTCCTTTCTTGTGGGTCGCATACATTTTCAACAAATCAGAATATGATCCTAAGATTTTACAATTAATACCAGATTTTGAAATTTGTGCTTTGAATAAAGCTTTAGGAATCCATTTGCACACAAATTTCACATCAACAGATCTATCTTTAGATATTGAAGTATTTATCTTTTTAGCACGAAACACTTTAGCATGATGAGTAAATGAATGAGAAAGAGATTTGTCATGCTCTTCTTTTGAACATGTCTAGAATTTAAAGAAAATGAGTTATCGCCACAATGATTACAATGTAAATGATTCATAGCAAGAACTAACAAGTCTGACTCAAATGAGTGTTGACACTTATTAGAAGTAACATTCTTATTACATCTATTTCCAATAGAAAATGAAGACTTTTTAACAAAACTTGCATTTGTAGAAAAACTCTTTTCTTTCTTCTTTGAAGCTTTCTTCTTCCACCCTAGACCATGTCGGTTAAAACGTTTTAAATCTGTAGAATCAGAAGAACTTGAGTTAATAGGTGTCTTTGGAACTGAACAAACATCAGATGAAGTTTTAGAAGATGTTTCAAGTGATGCACAAGAAGTACTTCCTGCCTCAAAATTATTTGCATCAAAATTAATTGAACAAGTTTCAGGCTTTGGCAAAGTACAAGAAGATTTCACATCTTTAGAAATACCACTATCACTTGAAACATTTACTTCATTTGGTTTAACTTGTGTACCAGACATTGGTTTTGCAAAAACAGGACCAAATTCCACATCTGGTAGTTTGAGTTCTGATTTAAGGATATCTCCTTCAACCATACTCTCTAAACTTTTATACACAAGATAACCATTTTTATCAATAACAACATATGTTATCAAATCAGTCACTTCAGGTTTACGGCCATGACTAGAACAATGTGGAGTATCTTGAGACTCAAACATGGGGTTGGAAATAAAATTTATCTTTTCTTCCTCAAAACCCTCTTTAATGCCATCTTCATTGTCAGAATCAAAACACGGTTTGGTCTCATCAGAATCAGAATCAAACTCATAATCAGAAACACTTTTATTTTCCGAAAGATTATTAACTTGTATAAATTCAGAAAGATTTTCAGAATCCTCTTCCGGTTCAAGATCACTTGTCTTTCCATCAGATTTAGGAGCAGATTCAGTAGTCTTTGACTCACTCTCTATTTGGTTAGAAAAGGATTTAGATTCATTAGAAATAGACTTCTCTTCTTGAGAATACAAAGAAACACACTGAGTATGAGAAAACTCAGGTTTTCTTGTTCTATAACTTTGATTTAAATCATCATATTGGAAACCACATGTGTAATCAAAGTTATTCTTTCTTGTTGGTATTGAATCTGAAAAACTAGCACTTGAGTCATCAACTACTTTCTGTTTTCCTTTATCTGAAAAATCAGACAATGAACTACCAGATTTCACAAAGGTCTCATTTAATTTTGGCAAATTCAAGTTATCAAACTGATAAAGACCTTTAGGAGCTTTCTTTAAAACATCAATTACAAGTAAACCTAGCCCCATTTTTGGAATGTAAAATCGAGTATCTTTTTGATGATTTGTCAAAAGCTTAAGTGTCTGTTGAGTCTGACCTCTTTTATAATTAAGATACTCCAATTGTTTTATCTTGGCATAAGCCTCAGATCTATCTTGAAAACAAACTTCATATTTGATCATATATTCAGCTTTCTCAGACTCCAAATTTACTAAAGCACTCTTCATCTAGAAATTTGAGATTCTAGTTTGGCGTTCTCCTTTCTAATCTCACTCTTTTCACGCTCTCGATCATCAGCTAAACATTTATACAACTCACACCCATTACTGAATTCAATGACTCGAGCTCTTTCGAACTTAATCTTTTCTTTCAAGTCATCAAATTCAGTTTTTAAAATTAAAAACTGTTCTTCTAATGAACATTCATCATTATCAGATATATCAGAAGACAGATTATCAGAGTCAGACGGAGTTTGACTTACCTCATTTGTCGCTTCGGTCTCTTTGTGAAGGTTGATGGTTTCATCCACACTAGCCATCAGATTGTAATGAACTTGTGTGAAATGAGCGGAGTCCTCATCATCAGACGTGTCATCATACCAACATTCATCTTCAGCCATCAAAACTTTACCTCCACTTTTGCGTTTCGCAAGTTGAGCCTTCTTGATGTAATAGTCAAAATCCCGGACTTTCTTCACAGTACAATCCTTGACAAAATGACCTGGTTTGCCACAGTTGTAGCACACATTGCCTTTCTCATCTGTCTTTCCTTTTTCATAAAACTTCTCTCTCCGGCCTTCTTTCATATTCTTTTGGCTTGTACTTGTCTCTTTTGTAGTTCTCAAACTTTGGTTTGGAATAGAACTTCTTCTTTCCATACCGTTTGTGGATAGAAGTAGACAAAAGAACAAGTTTATCTGCAACCCTCTTCAAATCAACATAAGATTCAAACTTTCATCTTCAACGGTGTCGGATTCAGAATCAGACAACTAGTGACAAGAGCCTTGGAATGACTTTTCTTCTTTGAAGTACTTGAGAGAACACTCTTACTCTTTTCGGTCAAAAGAGCCAAAGAATCAGAAATACTCTTCTGCTTCATCACAATGTCTTTGACTTTCACTTCATGTTGACTAAGAGTGGAATAAAGATCATGTAAGTCTTCTTCCGCCAAGTTTTTGTTCATCTGAAGATTAACCGAGTAGTGATCCCATTCCGGATTCAATTTTTCAGAAAGTTGAAGTTTATCTCGGAAGTAGACTTATTCATTCCATTTCTTCGTAGATCATTCAGAATGATGTTGAACCTACTGTAAGAATCAGCAAGTGTTTCTCCCTCTAAAGCCTTAAAACCTTCATAAGCACCGATTGCTTGGTTTAGCTTTGCTTGAATTGATCTTTCCGTCTCTTGAAACTGTTTCTCTAACTCATCCCACAAATCTTTTGTTGTCTTTCGACTATCAACACGATTAAACAAATCGTTTGGAATTGCCATCATGAGGAAAGTAAGAGCTTTGTCATCAATTTCAGCTCTACTCTTTTCAAGTTCATTGTAATGCCGAAAGATTTATACACTCTTCTTGGTTCAATTGCGGGACTAGTAGCAGTCTCAGGAGTACCGGGAATGTCAATGAACGGCTTGATTGGACCTTCCTGAATACTTGTCATGAGAGTCTTGTCGATATTGTTGAGGAATTGAATCATCCTTACTCGCCATTGCGGATATTCACCAATTTGAAGAACCAGAGTTTCGACTTTGAACCCATGCTTAATAAATCTCTTGACATCTTGAAGAACTTGAACTGATTGTAATTCAATAAAAAATTGGTAATGGCTTCTGAAAAATTCTGAAGATTTGGACAATTTTATCTCTTTGAATTTTCGGGGGAAAAAAAATTTAACCGTAAAAATTTCAAAGAGATCTTAAAAAATTGTCAAAAAACTTGTAAATTGGTCAAAATTGAGCTTCCAACCAATTAAAATCAGCCCTTTCAACTTGAAAAACACCAAAAAAAAAACAACTCAGCTTGAAATAACACTTGGACCAATTAAAAGTTGCCAAATCAGCCCTAAAATCACTTGGACCAATCTAAATCTGACAAATCAGCTTGATAAAACCACGTAGACCACTTAAACTTCGCCACCTCAGCTTGAAACACCACGTGGACCAACCGAAGAGTGACACATCAGCGCTGAAAGGAGAGCTAGCCACGTCAGATTTTCGGTCAGCAAGGGCCTTGGGGCGCTGACCGAGCGTCTGCTCGAGCTTCTGACCGAGAAGTTAAGCTCTGGACCGAAACAATTGGTGCTGACCGAGCAAAATAGGCTTTGACCAAGCTCTGACTGGTCAATTTCGAGTTCTGACTAAAGAAATAAGCTCTGACCGAGCTTCTGATCCATACTTCGAGTGCTAACCGAGCTCTTCTCGAGATAATAAGCTCTGACCAAGCCTTTGATTGCCTCTGACTAACCTATTTCGAGCCCTGATTGCCTCTGACCAACAACTCGACTCTGACTAACTATTTTATGCTCGAGACATGCACAAAATTACTCGAAAAATGGAAAAATATGCTCGAGACATAGCTCTTTTGTTTTTTATGCTCGAGACATTTACACTTTATCCGAAAATGACTATTTTTGTCTTTTTATGCTCGAGACATATGAATATCAGACCTGAGACATGAATATTCATCCAAAACCTCCATTAACGAACCTCCATTGATGAACTTCGAACAACACTTCAAAAATTCACCAAAATTGACTCAAAATCTATTAAATCTACACTTTTAAGCACCAAAAACTAACATCTAACAACAATCTAACTTCAAACTTCAATACTTCAAATCTTCACCATTTTTCACCAAAGCTTCAAATCTTCAAATTTAGCTCAAATCTTTAGTGAATTTCCAGCTCTGATACCACTTGTAGTTCCAGATTCAAGTTCTAAACACAATGCAATCAATTGGAGAATGAATTGGAAAGCTAAATGTCATTGATCTTGAAAGAAATAGTTACACATAGTGAAACACCAAGAACACACACATTTAAAACTAAGCTCTCACAATTCACACTCACTTTACGTTCATGCACACACATTCTCCCCAAAGTACAAATGACCTCACTTTGGGTATTTATACTCAAACACCCTTACACCCTCAACTTTACACCATTTACACTATCTACCCTAACTAAAGAAAACTATTACAAATGAAACTAAAACACTAAAACAATTAAAGCAAACTTTGACTTTCTTTAACAACTTTGACTTTGCCTTTGTCTTCACTTTGAGCACCAACTTGTGATCTCGGATACAATCCGATTTTGCAACCAACAGCTTCAATTTCGTATCAAGTTTCTCATTTAATCTGAATTTCAATCTCAATTTCAATTATCCCAACGGTATAATCCGATTTCCAAATTTAGTTTTCCATTTGAAGATTCGACAAGTTGAAGCCTGTAACCCTAAATTATTATCTAATGTTGTGTACAACAGGAAGCTTCCAATTAACGTTGCAGGTACTTCTTTACACTTCAATAATTGTAGTTGTAATTTTGAATGTCGAAGAATTTCACCATTACGGTTGAGTACAAAGCAAATAAGGTCAATATTTTTCTTCTTGCACTTTGTGGTTGAGTTGGGAACAATTTGCTCATAGCTTATTTGGTCGTTTTTTTTTGTGTGAAAGCGTCTGCTTATTTGCAATATGCTCATAGCTTATTTGGTGGTTTTTTCTTCTTAGTTGCTCATATTTTTGATCGTATTATCTGTATATATCCATGGTTTATTGTTTTTTGATTATGTACTGGGAGCCACTTATGTCTTTAGGTGATGTACACAACCAAACTATATGCACACCAGCATAGTAAACGCTTTTAGGTCCGATAGCCTATGGCTAAGCCGGATCGTTTATGGGGTGGGCAAAAGCAACCTTTCTAACCCGTAGAAAAGGGTTTGCCTTTGTTGTATTAGGCCTGTTGGACAAGAAAAATCAGTATCTTTGGACTGCGATGTAGATATAATTATCAGTAGTATAGATAATTGGACTGTTGATTGACAATTGGTGGATTCTTAACAATATAGAAAGCGGCTTCTTAGCAACTTAACGAGCTTAATGGCACTAGCAGCTTATATTCAGAGACCTAACTTTTTATAGTGCCTTAATGATATAGACAGTTGCTCCTATTTGATATAGAAAGCTTAATGGCACTAGAGCTATTTCAACCTACTTTTGTGCCTTATGATATAACAGTTGCTCTATTGATATAGAAAGCTTAATGGCACTAGCATCTTACGAGCTTAACGGTATAGAAGCTTAATGGCACTAGCAGCTAGAGCTTAATGGCATACACTTATATTCCATTGTTTGTTAGCAGCTTAATGAACTTAACAAAACTGTCAGCTTATTATGTCAACTATATAGATGACTATTTGGTGGCATAAATCTTTCAATTGCAAGTCATTAGATGATAGATTTTGGGTTTTTAATATATTATTTTTACCCTTTTAGATTACCTGATTAAATATCTTCATATGCTTCGACATATTGTGTTCTTCTTTTCAACTTGTGTTAACTTGCTTGACTTGTGCCAAAATTATAGGGACTTATTGATTAAGTCATGGGGTTTAATCTTTTATTAAGCATTGATTAAGTCATGGGGAATTGATCTTCACTATCCTATGTTTCAAATGATGTAGTAATTATTCTATTAGCTTTAGTTATTTGGTATTACCATTTCAAAAGTTATGTTTCTCTATTGTATTCTATGATATACATATGTCAACATAGAATCGTGAATCGAAAATAGACTACTCAAACATGCGGGACACATCTCACTTAAAATTAGGGTCCGAGTAGATAAGATGTACACATCCATTCATGTAACCTAATTGATTACACTCACACGGTTAGACCTGATGTGCGACCTAACTTCAGGTTTCTTATATTGTGCACCCTAAATCCGTATTCAATTCACACAAACTGCATAATATACATAAGGACAAGGGTATCTCAAATAATTCACTTTTATTTGGCCCAATATATATTATATATATATGACTTTAAAAACTACACTTCTGTAACCAAATAAATTGCCGTGTTTCTCATGTAGTAGCTCCTTGTGCTTCATCTTTGTTGCAATCGCATGATTTGTTGTGATCAGATTATATTGTTTCAATTGAGATCAAGACCAATGAAAAGAAACTGCAGAAAAAGGAACAAGAACAAATCATGGTTTTTAAATCAATTTATAACAACATACAACATCCAAATAGAAACTTAAGCCTAACCTTGTATGTATGCATCTATGTTATATGCCTAATAGAAACGTCTTACAAAACAGTTGACAAAATACAAATCCCCACAAACAATGAACCAAAACAATTGCCAACAAACAACTGCTATACTACTACTATAATAAAACCAACTAAAAAACATTCCTCCTCCTATTAGTTTATACTATCACTTAAAGAAAACAGAAATATGGCAAAAGAAAACTACACTTCTTGTCCTCTTTTTTTTTTCCTTGCTTGATTGGTAATAGGCGACCTTAATTATGTGTTTCACTTGCTTTCTTAATTTTCAAGATGTGTTGATTGAACCTTATATATACTGCCCCCCCCCCCCCCCAACCAAAAGAAAAAACCTTCTTGTAGATCATATGAATGAAATAAGGAACATACCACCTTAAAGACAATACACATAAGACTAAAACCAACAACATTTAGTGTTTTCGTGATTCGAATGAATGAAATAAGGATTACTTGGAACACTTGATTGGCATGTGTAATAATTACATCAGACTTCCTTATCTGTACTACATTACTACTCTTATAAAAATTCTAAAACGGTTTTTGTCAACATTGTTTGACAAACTGATTTCCTTTCTGCTTCAGCACCACATCCTCACATCTTCCTCCCCACGTTCACTCTTCTCCCTATCTACATTCTCCCCAAATTCCTCTCCTCCAACCTCCCACTCGATTTCATTCCACTCTGCTTCTTTATTGTTTATTGTTTCAGGTTACATCAAATCCGATTTCATTCCACTCTGCGTCTTTATTGTTTCAGGTTACATCAAATTCGATTTCATTCCACTTTGCTTCTTTATTGTTTCAGGTTACATTAAATTCTTTATGGGAGATCAATAAAGAATCAAGACCACCAATCAAGCCCTTCAATTGACCCTTAGAATCAAGACCATAATGAAGACATTCACCCGATTCATAATTAGCTCTATCGCATCCCCAATGAGATGTTTTAAGCATATGGGTTAAAGACAATTACCCTGAATTCGTCGCAAAACAGGTATAAATAAAATCACAATTTTCTCTTATTCTTTTGATGATATATTCTGTAATTGAATTATGATTGTTGCAAAGTTGTTTGACCTTTGCACACACCAGATGTTTGATAGATTGTTTTTGGTTCTAATTTTGATATTTTGCTTTTATTCTTTGTTTTGAAGGTGTCCATTAATGTTCCATGGTGGTACTGGTACCTTGCTTTTTATAAGATGAATAATCCTTCTTATAATTGTTAGTTTTTAGCTATCATATGTAATATGAATCTAAGTTTTGATTTCATTGGATTGGCTTTGATGAATTTCAGGTACATAGCATATGAGTTTGTTCCAGTTCAATATAGTGGGCTTAGCAGGGAAGGTGAACAAGAATGCACCTCCTGTGATTCGGTAGACCATCAAGCCTACAACCAAACACACCATCTGAGTTCCTTCCTCCTGAGGTATCTAAAACCATAACTCAAAATACAATCTTATGTGTGGGTTTTGATGGAATTATGGTTCTTTTTCAAGTGGGAATTTTTGCTAAAAGATAGGCTTGATTCTATAACTCAAGAACAGATCTTGAATTGTTTCGATCAAATTATTGTGTTTTTAATGTGTAAATTTTGTTATGATAATGATCAATTCATGTGAGAATTTTACAATCAGAATCTTTTTCATGACATTTGATCAAATATGGTGGTCTTTCAACGTGGGAATGTTGTTGGCACTTGTAAACATAACTCAATACAGTCTTTACATGAAATTAGGAATGTCTTCACCAAAATGTATCCAACTATACCCGTATTCCTATTGTTGTATCCAACTTCAAAATGGGTTATTGTGTGTACTAAACTTTCAATTTGGTTTATTGTATGTAACGGTTTACCTGGTAACCTGTTTACGCTGATGTGTATCAGGTCATTGCTATGTGGCATCCTACGTGTAACAAGTTGTTGCCTACGTGGCTGTTGACTGTTCATCTTCTTCATTACCCAGAAACCCTAGATATTTTACCCAAAAATTTTCTTATTAACCCTAAAAATTTTACCCAAAATATAACCCACAACCATATGTAGTTAAGGATTATGCAGAATCATTAACTGTTTTCAAAGACAATTTCATGGGTAATAACTAATAAATAAACCATCAAAATTACAAAAAAGATAAAAAAAAATTCTCATACAATTGGCACAAATGAATGCAAGGCAGAGAACCTATCTTTTCTTCCATTTAGGTGATTTCAAATCAGGGTAGGTGTCGAAATCGAAGACCATTGAGGATTTGGGGGTTAGGGTTTTCGAGGTTTCGATCAAAGTTTCCACGCAAGTAGGTGTTTGTTCTTCTGAATCTGATTCCGGTCCTTCTTCCTATGGTGATTCGGCTACTTCTTAATTGGGTTTTGGATTTGGGGTTTTCAAGGGGATTTTGAAATTAGGGTTCTTTAGTGTGGTGATTCAACTACTTCTAAATTGGGGTTTTGGATTTTGGGGTTTTTTAGGGGATTTTGAAATTAGGGTTCTTGATAGATAAATGAAGAAGATGATGATTATATTTTATCTATCCCATGTGGCATCCACTTGGCATCCACGTATTCATTTTTTAAAACAGGTGACCTGCTAAAGGTTTAGCAGGTAAAATGGGTGATGAAATAAACCAAATAGAAAGTTTAGTACACACAATAACCCATTTTGAAGTTGGATACACACAATAGGAATACGGGTATAGTTGGATACATTTTGGTGAAGATAGTCCCATGCAATTATGCTTTTCTTGATATGGGAATTTTGTTAAATTTTCATCAAATGTTGGCTTTAGGCAAGATTTTTATTAATTTTAATGCAGGATTTGTAATTGTGAAGTCAATGTTAGGGGTTCTATTCTCTCTCACTTGCATTTGCTAAAGGATGTGCATTCAATATTTCGTATATAGAGAACGGAAATAAAGGTATTGTTGTTTTTCTTTCTTATGAATTTTGTAGAAGATCAAAACTTGATTCCCCAAAAGATGGAATTAAGATTTCATCATAATCAAATTTTGATCTCGGTTGCATTGACTAAAAAATCGTTTTGGCTCTAAAAATCATATTGGATCTTTGATAACCCAAAAATTATACATGTTTGGGTCGTGCGGAATTGGATAGTTTTATCCCGTTTTAGCTCATTTTTGTACAATTCACTCCCGATTATCTTTGTTTTTCAGTTTTAGAAGGATTTGGAGGGCCGTGATCATAAAAGCACAAAAAGAGGTGAAAAAGCATGAAGTTTGAATAAAGTTGAAAACAGAAGTGCCTCGCGATCGCGAGACCAGAGCCTAGCAACGCGAGGGTGCTAATATTCTAGAAGATTCCTTCATATAACTGCTTTGGGTCGCAAAAGAGCTTTCAACTGTCAACAAACAAGATTCAAGATTCGATTTTAGGGCTTCTTGAAGTGGCTCGCGCCGCGAAGTAGCCACCTCACGATCGTAAGGTGGGTCGATCCTCCTCTTTAAATAAAGACTCCAGTCCAGGTTTTCAAGGCATCAAGAAAAATAATCAGAAAAGCAGAGGAGGGTCCAGATTAGCTAGCAAGGAGTGGAATTGTATGAACCAGCAGTGGAAATCGGTGCTTAAACACGGTGAAACTTCGCCCGTTCTTACTCGGAGTCATCTTGCCGGTGCTCGTTCCTCACTTGCTGCACGATCTGCATAATGTGTTCTTACTATTCTTGTGTCCTGTTTTACATTACGTTTAGCGGCTAGTTAGTTTTGGTACTTGCTATGGATTGATGAACTTGTAGGATGATTTGACTATTGGTTTATGATTTAATTAGATTTATGGTTTATCGAATGGTTGTCTTGTGATTCCTAATTATTGTTTTAACTGTGGCTAGTTGAACTCATTGGTTAGGTGTGTTTGTGAATTAATAAACATACTCCGTTTTGGTTAAATTAAACCTCTTTTACCTTTCGCCTCGGTGACGTGGTAAGCAATCTATTCGGACAAAAGATAGATTGGTTATTAGGGTCCCAGACTTGGCAATAATGTAGGGTGACTTGTACTAGATTTCTTATCTTGTACTTGGACCGGAAGACCAACCTGGTTTGCAATCACAGATAATTCATGTTAGGGTGCTATATGCTTAAATTCTTACAATAACCATTAGATCTATGTATTTTGGTAATTTATGTCAAATCATCTGAAAAAGGGATTCAGTAATCCATAGTAAGTACTTGTATTCTTCTCTAATATAAAAAAATTTAGATTTTTGTTTTGCATTCTTAGTTAATAATTGTTTTAGTAAAATCCTCCATAGTTAGTTGATTAATTAATTACACTTTAAACCACGATTAGGTAGCTTCACTGTTCCTAGTAGTAAGAACGATACCTGGAACTTACCTAAACTATATTATACCTGATCAGGTACGCTTGCATGTGAATGTGTGATCAATAGTTAAGGATAAGGCTAAAGGTTAAAACTTATGTTAGATTTTATATATATATTGTCGCACATCAATCTTCATCTTCAAAAGAGAAAGGAATGATCATTCAAACATGTACTATTTTTGTTGGATTAGTAGAGCTTAATGCTTGCCTTTTATTTGAACATGTTTGTCAGACGGTTATCAATTAGTTTTATGGAGGCTTGAGAAGTTGTATGTAGGCTATAATAACCTATAACCTTGAAATTTTACATATTTGTATCAATAAATGGCACCCAGTGCTTAATAAATTGTTTTTATGAGTTTTTTTCCAATTGCTTTAGAACATAGCAAAGTTATTGATTGGTGCTTAATTTTGCTGTAAATGTTATCAGACCAACCATCTGAAGAAAGAAGTTGAAGAGATACAATGAGATAGAAGATTTGGTTGAAACTGGTGAGCTTGAGCCTGAGGCGGGTTATGAAATATATTAGGAGTTCGAGCATAATATGCTTATGAAGCATGTTGAGGAGATGAACCTCGAAAGAAAGATATAGATGACCCTCCCGGTGATGGACCGGTACTTAGGGGGCAAACATGGGTCGTCTTTATTCCTGATGGTGAGTCATGGTCATGGCACCCAAAAAATAGAAAAGTGAAACTGTCTTTCACTGTGAAAGAGCTTGGCCTTTCGAAAAATCAGTTCGACAGACTACGAGAATTGGTTAGGAAAAGATATAAACCGGGAAAAGATGAACTTACGATAAGCAGTGAGAGGTAATGTCTATGTTATACTTGTATGCTGATCTTCATTTCATAATGTCTGTTAGGGTGCTTTTGGTACGCTGTACGGAACAAAACCAGAACTTGTTGTCCCATGTTTGGCATTACATTAGGAAGGTACAATACATGATTGTGTGGGACAAAAATCAGAAAGACAGCACAAGATTGGTAACTATCAAACTACCTATGTTAAATTAAAACCCCAAAACCTTCCATAATTCTTTTATTCTCTTAGCTGTTTGGTTGGTTTTCCATGAAGTCTTTTATGGATAAAATGGTGTGTGGATTAACCTGTCTGTATAGATTTGAAAAGTTTTCATTTGTAAGGGTTTTTTCATAGATGGAAAGAGCTTGTTTTTAATTGAGAGACATGTTAGCAAAAAAAACTTAGCTTCGTGCATAAAGCTCCCCTTTAAAAGCTTAGTGAGTAAACCACTTTCTATATCATTAAGTCACTACCAAACAGTCATGTATAATTGACCGAATAAGCTGGGAGTTTCTTTAAGCTGCTAAATTCACATCGTGTACGGTACAGTCATGTATAATTGACCGAATAAGCTGGAGTTCAAGTGCTATATAGATGCTAATCATGATTACAAACCTGTCGCTTACTAAAATCATGGCAGGTCGGTCATTGGTATTTTGTCGACGATCGAGTTGTCAATGCTAATGAAAAGGGAGTGGATGGTGAGCAGTGGCAGGCGTTGTGAGGTACGTTACGGATGAGGAACGATATTATGAGCTTACTGGGCGAGTTTGTTGATCTCAAATTGGTGTAAAACCATGTCTATTTGTTTTTGTTTCAAGTTTTATGTATGTTTTTATCGTCTTCTAGGTATTGTCTAATGGGTACACATATAAATATATATTCTATATTTTGAGCACTTATTATGCATTTCGATAATCTTACCTCATGTTAAAAAGTTTGTTGAGAATTTTCTAGATTGCATGGGAGCAATATAAAGGATGTAGCAATGTAATGAAGCCTTTTTTCCACGTTCTATCTAATCCCAAGCTCTGAAGGATGGATTTTGGAGGTACATATTTTTGTGTTGGTATTAATTTAGAGAATAATTGTTACTTATCATAGTGTTAGGAAGGAGGCATAGTGATTGAGGGATGTAGAGACATAGGGATGGCAATCAAGACTTAAGTTTTCCATTTAAAGAGTGATTGGAGATATGGATTTCCTTTACCTATGTTTTGGGTGAGGCTAAAAAGAGTAATCTCATCTTCTCTTTGGTTGGAAATTGCATCCAGGAAAATTAAAGAGGATAATTCAATGGCTTAAGTCTTTTGTTTTCCATATTTGAAATAAATGACAGTTGCAATCTTTCCATCTTTAGTTTGAAGGCTTCCATTCCAATTATTTGCTTTGTTTGTATTGGTATTTTGTTATTATAGAGCCAATGGCGTGTCGGTCGATTCAAGAAATTGAATAAATGGAGGTTCAAATGTGTTTCGAGTGTCTTCAACGTCGAATTCAAACTACATCATATCAACAGTAAATGAATTTGTTTTTCTGATTTTTATGCATATGTGCATATTATAAATTATGTTTATGCATAAGTGGATATGATGTAGATGGAAGGCTATGACTACGTCGATGCACCTCGGTTTTTCTATTTGTTTAAAGTTTTTCTCTTGAACTCGACTATGATAAATAAATTTATTAATGTATAGTTAAAAAAATAATTGATATAACTAATATCGTTTATAAAAATTGATATAATATATAGTTGAAAATAACTAATAACTTCTAATTTGCTTTAAATAACTAATATTTATTAATAATAAATAACGAAGTCTTTCAATGTTGTGGTGGATTGGTTATTGTCTGGAGGGTTCATAGTGTCTTAACAATGTTCAACCAAAATTGTCGAAGATTAGTCGGACTTTGGTCCGAACACCCTTCCAAAAAATAACGAATAATTATTTTTTATTGATAATAATAATTGAAAATTAAGACGTGTAGAGTTTTTATATGCCACACTCATTTGAAAGGAAATTAGGAAAATAAACAATTATCTCATAGTGCTTAAATGCTTATAATATAGACTTCAAAATTGATGTATTGAAAAGGTTAGAATGTCCAACTTTATTTTGAATGAAAATTAGAAATATTTGTACGCTTTTATAGTTTTCTTTTGCTTTTTTGAAATCATTTGTTTTTTGGAACGGTTTTTGGTTTGTTTTTATCTACATCTATACAAAGATATAGTTGTCAAGGTTGCTTCGTATTAGTGAACTGGATATTTATCTCATTTAGACAAAAGGGGGTACATTTTCAATGTTTTGGTCAGCGTAAATTTGTGACATTTGAAAGTTGATATTACATCTCAACTACTAACGTATTTAAACGACTCCCTTTTTTAACATAGGAAACTTCATCTAGTATGCCCATAGCTACAACTACAAGGACAACGAATGGAGCTACCAGAAATCCTTTAGAGGTTGGCCTTTGAGAAAATCCTTCGAAAGAGAATAATATGTGATACAAAGGATGTATTGATTAAGAGTGCATAAGTGAACAATTAATATTTATTGTATCTTGTGTCATTTTACTTTTACAAACTATCTATTTTTATTAAAACCATAAACGTTTTAAAATTCTAGAATTCAGATAAATGAGAAACACTTTACAATCTTTCATACCTGCCGCATCGCACGAATAAGTTAACTAGTTATATATATATATATATATATGTGTGTGTGTTATAGTTTAATTTCTAAAAGAAGTTAGACATTTTTACTAAACATATATTAAAAAAGTATTAATAAGTAAATTGGTAATTCAAACATAAACTAAATAATTTTTACCATACTTTTATTGTATTTTGGGTTTTATAATATTAAAATAAATAAATAATTTTGGCAGGGGGTCAAGGGATGCTATCCATGTTGTTGATCTTTCCATCAGATTGCTCTTATATATCTTTAATTTTAATAATTCTATAACTATTTTTTTATTACCTGTGTTGTTCAATATGATGATTGATTTTTAATTAACAACAAAATTTGTTTTACATAAATTTAGTTTTATTTTGAATAATTAATTTTATTTTTACTAATAATAATATGATATATAAAGAAGTATTTGGTAATTTATGATACCTGATTTTTATTTTATTAAAATTTTCATTATGTAGTTTTCTTTAATTTCGTTTAAGTTCTATTATGAATTTTGTTTTACAAATTCTAAATATTTACTCATATTTTTATTGATTTTTAAAAAAAATGCGTAGCATGTTCGTTCCATTTGAGAAGTTAGAAAAGTAACGTTTGTACTTTTGATGATCGTTTATATTTGCAATATAAGTTTTTTGACACAATTTTTTTTTAAATATCTCATGTATTACATGGGTTAAAACCTAGTATATGTATATATATACACACACAACAAAGCATTAATTATCTATTGGATGTCAGATGAATCCAATCTGGTTCATATATCTGTTGGATCCAATCTGATTCAATAGATATCCAATTAATTGAACCAAACTAATCCAATCATCCATTTGGACAATTAAATGGATGATTTGATCAAGTCTATTGGAAAATCTAACGTCTAATGAATGATTGAATCGATTAGTTCCCTTACATTGGATATCAATCCATAAACATACCTAATTGCATTTTTCCTTTGAACAAAAATATACCAAAAATTTTAAAAATTCAAGATCATTAAAAAATTTGAGCTTTTTATACGGTTATCGTGAAAAATATATACGGAGAAATTTTATGCATTGATTATTAGGAATTGGAGTAAACTACAAAATATATATGGAGAAAAATTTATGTTTTAGTTATTAAAAGTGTAGTAAACTACAATTTTCATTCTTATAATTTGATGTTTATAACGATTTTCGTTAACATAAATTGGAATGCAAAATGTAATTTATTCTGAAATACAAGCCATGTTTAAAATTTGTCGGTGGGTGGTTTATCTCCATAAGACCATCCGCGGCCAGGGGGCGGCAGGCAGCCGGTACTGGCCGGTACCCCCGGCAACACCGCCGAGGGTAACCGGTATGGGATGAAAACGGCACAGCCTTGCCGGTTGAGGAACGCCACCCCACCCCACCCCCTCTCTCTCCTTTCTCTCTATCTCTCTCTTGTTTCTCTCTCTTCTTTTATTTTTTATTAATTATTTATATTGGTATGGGATCGGTATGGATGCGGATGAATTTGTAAGCTAGTAGAAAGTTGATGTGACGCTGAGGTAGCAGCTAGTAAACGTGGTACCATCACTAAGGATGGCCTAATATGTTTAAAGAGTAGAAAGGGGCGTGGGTATTGCTTCCATTGTTTAAAATTTGTATGGTTGTAATAAATGGAATTTTCATTCCTATAGTTTTTTTAAGAAATTCATTACTCAAGTTATCCAAAAGTAATTTATTTTTGGTCATACGGTTTGGGAAGCTAGTCGACGTTAGATAAATCAAGCGAAACTACACATATTAACATGTTCAATTGTGTGGTAAAGTATTAGTTAAATGTATCTGGTGAAAAGTTATACGAGAAGTTGAGATTAATATGATAAAATATTAGGTTAAATGTATCCAACGAAGTATTAGATAATCTCAACTTCTCATCCTAACTCAACCCAAATGCATGTAGACGTTAACTTTGTTCAAAGAAATAGAAAGATTGTTTTTAGAAGACTCCTAACTTTCAAAAAGGTCTAAGGTAGGCATGTAGTCAAGGAAACCACATAAAGTTTAAACGGTTCGAGTTTGGACTCACTATGTGTTATATGGCCCGACCTGATACCCCAAATAAGATTTAAATCCTTCATATTAAATCAAACTCTCTTCTTTGACCTCTTCCTTCTTGCTCTTTCATAGCCAAGTCACATAGTGGCATCAACCAATGTAATAAAGGCTCATATGTTTGTGAGTTTAGTGTTATCAATTGATTTTGGTGTATCGTGATTTACATAATATAGATTAGGTGATAAGACAATCAATGTGAGCTAGGAGGTGTGGAGTGCACACTCAGAAATGTTGCGTGCATCACCTTAGATCGCCATGTGGGGTCGAGAAGGCAATGCTCCTTTGCAAAGTCCTAGGGCTAGTGCCCCTATCAGGGCTGGTGTTTGGGGTTGCTCCCCAAAATCTCTACGAATTTTAAGAAAAGGTTTAGCTGTGAATTGTAAGTGTTGAGACGTTTTGAAATACATTTAAGAGGTTGAAAACATTCTTGAAATGGTTTTAAAACGTTAGAAATATTCTATTCATAGATCAGAGTAAGGGTATCCACAGTCTGCTTTTGAAATGCATTTAAAAGGTTGAAAACATTCTTGAAATGGTTTTAAAACGTTAGAAAATTTTCTATTCATGGATCAGAGTAAGGGTATTCACAGTCTGCTTTTGACGATTTAACCCCTGTTGGTCCCAAGTAGGTGACTTTCAAGCTAGGATAGTGTTTGGGATTATAGAAGGGGGGGGGGGGGTTGAATATAATCACACAATTTTTCACTTTTAAATTCTTGTTATATTAACAATATGAATTTACAGATTGTTGCGGAAATAGAAAAGACAAATAGTCTAAACTAAACAATCTAAGTTCTTTCACTATGCACTAAGTGAGAAGATGTAAGAAAGAAAGATAGAGGAGAATAAGAAAGAAAGGACTTGAGTATTTTGGATGCAGAAGAAGTAGTGTGGAGAAAATCTTCTCCACGTCCAATTTATACTCCATGCATTAAATGCATGCAGACCTACTTTTGTGACGTGTCACGTTGTAGTTGGTCTGTTGTACTATTTACTATAAACAAATACTCTTTGCATGTTGTGCAAAAGGAGTATGTTTGTAAACAGTTGCCTTAAGGTCTGATAAGTACGGAGGGAACAGTAAAGAGACTGTCCTTATGTACTTTTGTGTCAGTAAAGGCGGATAATCCTTTTGTGCATTAGACTAAGACATTTTTCTAATCCTTTAGGATCAGGATACTGATCAGTGACTAGGGTCCTGATACTGATGAAGTTCAGGGTCACTTGTATCCTGTTGAGCCTTCAGGATGTCATACGATATTGAGCAGCCTGCTATCACTGAGTTCCGTCTTCAGATCACGAGCATGCTGTTCCTGTCATCAGCTATTTCTTCGACGTCGCTGATGGTTCTTTGTGTATGATCTTGATGTCTTCAGGAGGTCTTCACTTCAGTGGATAGGATCAGTCGACTGCAGAACAGACTCGTTCGTCTCTTGATCCTGATCCTGATTACTATAAAATTAAGTTACAGCATAAGTAACATGGAATAACACTGAACAGATTCAGTGATAATTCCTCAAGCTATAACAGAAGTAAAAACCTATTCACTAAGTAAAGATTCAGGATCATTATCATTTCATCAGGTCTTAGGAGAGCTGGATCAACAATCTCCCCCTAAATGATAATGATAAGACAACAGAGAAATTGTCTAAGTCTAGAAGAAGAAAAAAAATTTCTAAGTCTAGATAAAACAGTAGGAAATAGAACTCATAAAGGTACATGTCCCATTTACTGTTTTGAGGGATCTTTTTCAGTACTATGATAGAGTGAAGTACTATGCACTGAAATGCATTTTCATTAATCTTAATAAAGGTTACAAGAGTAAGAAAAATACACGAGTGCATGAATAAAGTACTGAAAGAAGAGATTACAAAATATTCTAACTATCAGAGTCTTCGCTAACATATTCAGTCTTTACTTGTATTGGAACTGGAGTATCACTGAATGCGAGTCTGTGATTGAGTATAGCTCTGACAGTGCGAATGATCTCTTTATTGTCTTGGTTTTCTTTATCCTTGTGAGCAGTGAAGAGGACTGAAACCAAGTGTTCATATGGTGCTTTGTGTAGCTCGCTGAAACGCTGAAAGCGTAGGATCTTTGAGTTGTCGCTTACACAAATACCATGAACAGGTTCTCTGATGACTTGTCCTTCAGAGAGAGAGACTCCTAAAGGGAGTGAAAGATCAAGCATCGAGAGATCCAGAGGCTTGACCACCACCCTGGGCATGCAGGGAGTTGGTCTTCTTGTTGAGGTGCCTGCAGATCTTCGAATAGGTTGCTGAGGTAGGACTGAAGAGTAGTGGAGCAGGTCATCAGGTATTTCCGTTGTCCTTCTGATGCGTGCAATAAGTCCTTCGATGACTTCTTCTACTTCAGCCCGATAGTTTTTGTTGGCTTTGGGAGAGTAGGGATCTGATTTCGTTCCACTCTGACAAGTTGTAACGATCTAACTTGTCCAGAGTGTGTTGCACGTCCTTGACTCCAGAGCGTTTGACGGTGATCCATGTCTTTGCTCTCTTGCCGCGAGTTCGGCTGAGATGGATTCCAGAGATAGCAGCACCATGTTTTCTTAGGTGTAGACGATCTCTGCACCAGTCAAGCTCAGTGTTTACTTCTTCAGTCTGTTCCTCTGCATTTTTGTTGAAGACCTTCAGAGCAACCTTTTGTGCAAGAATAGGATCTGCACTTATTTCAGCATCTTCATCCACAAAATCTGATGCAAGCCTTCGAGCGGCTTGAGCAGAGAGGAAGGCTTCCTTCTGCTTCTTATTATGCTCCTCCTGAGCCTGTACAGCAGCGTTGTATTCCTCCTGTGAGAGATAGGCGAACTCGGAGTCGCAAGAGGTACGAAGAGGAATTTTTACTCTTGTACTCTCGATTCGCTCTATCACGGCGTTTAAACGCCCATCCCTGTTGACAATAGCAGAGTTGTCAGGGTAATTCTCACCTTCAGATCTAGGAGAGTTAGAGGGAGGAGATCTGGGAGAAGAGGCAGGGGTAGAGAAGTCATCAGAGATGAATTCATCATCTGATGAGAGGCAAATGGTTTCAGGAGGGGCTCGGATTTCAGGGGTTCTAGAAGAGGATGCTTCAGGATTAAAGCGGGTTGGTCTAGAAGGAATGGTTTCAGGGTTAAGAGGAGTTACTCTGAAAGTCATTCTGCTTAATTCAGCTCTTGTCTGTTCTGATGGACTATTCTCCATGAGGCGAATAATCTCACCAGTGACAGAGCCAAAGTTCACATCCTGAAAGTCAGAGTTTCCTTGGTTTTCAGGCTCAGAGGTTTGTTTAGGAGAAGAATGGGGTGTTGGTTCAGGGGTAGGTTGTTTTGGTGGTTGGTAGACAACCATTTGTAGATTGTTTATTGGAGAGTCATCAGAGGAGGTGTCGAGGGTTATGGTTTCAGGTGTAGGTTTAGGTTTAAGGAGAGAAGAAATTGGTTGGTTATCAGATGATGAGGGAGAGGATGGTAATAGTAACGTACCAGGTGCACGGAGGTTCTCCCCCTGAGATTGTGCAGGCCCTGGAGTGGGCGTTGGGGATGCAGCCTTCTCGACAAAGATATCATCGTCTTCATCATCATCTTCATCTTCTTCATCGTCCTCGTTCATTCCCCCTTGTTCGTTGGTTCTCCAGTTGGTGGAGGGGGAATAAACGGACTGGTCTCTAGGCTGTCTCTCCCCCTCAACAGGTACCTGGAGTAAGGCGGCTGTTGATAAGTTCCTCTGGAGGAGAGAGGCCATGTCACTAAGGACTTTGCGTGAGATGAAAGAAGATGAGATCAGGGATTGCAAAACATCCCTGTCTGCCGTGGTGAAGGACGGAGGCGGGGCAGGAGCAGAGGTGAGGGCGTTGACAGCAGTGGTGAGGCCAGTCACCTGCTCCTGGAGGGCGCGGAGGCCTGCTTCCTGAGCATCCAACCTCTGAACCACTGTTGATTGGAAAGTGGTGAGAGAGTTGGTGCTGTTGTTGATGGTGGTGGAGAGTGCAGGCAGAGCAGAGGCCTTCAGGTCATCAATAGATGCCTGAAGGTTGTTGGAGGAGGTGGCCACTTGTGAGACCTTGTCATGGATGTTATCCAGACAAGGAATCGTAAGGGTAACAGCCGTAGGCGGCGGAGTGGCGGCGACGGCGGCGGCAGCGGCATTGGCGGCGGCAGCTTCAGCGGTACTGGCAGCGGCCTTTGCAGCGGCAAGCTCCAGTTCCAACGCCTGGAGGCGTGTCTGGTGCTCGTCCTCCTTCTGTTGGAGAGCTGTGCGTGCCTCCTGCAATTGTCGTTCAGCAGACTGCCGACGTAGCTCAGCTGCATTCAGCTGACGCTCGGCGTCCGTGAAGACAAAGTCATTGAAGGGGTCATCCTGATGAAGTTGGGGATGCCCTTCAGAGGCTGCTCCTAAAGAACCTGTAGACAGAGTAGCTAAGTGAGTACTAGAGGACTCATTAGCTTTCATAAAAGAAGAGACAGTAATATTTTGCTTAAAAGTATTACCTGAGGCTAGGAGGGTATCAGAGCGATTACCCCCCATGTTCTCTGAGTGTTCGAGGTGAACAACCTCAGGTTCTTGTTGTACAGGAGCAGAGATGGAAGCATCTGCAGGTGAAGAAGTTTTAGATAAAGGAGATGGTTTATTAAAGAGTTGAGGCAGGGTAATATAGTATTTCTTACCGGCCGCCTGTTTCTTTTTCTTCTGCGCCTTCGACTTGGCGCGTTTTGAAGGAGGTGGAGGAGTGGCAGAGGAAGGTTGGGGGCGCTTCAGGAGCGCAGATGAAGTGGTTGCAGCTGGGGAAGTCAGTATGGGTTAGCTACTGACATAGCATGCAGAGAAATAGAAGAACGGGGTTTGGAAGAGAAGAGAGAGTACATACCTTCAGTGGGAGAGGTGGAGTGCTCTTCATCCGCCTGAACTGGTTCAGGAACAACCAGAACAGTGGAGAGAGGGACGTCGTCAGGTTTTGGAGACACCTGATCCAGGAACTTAGGCCCGAGGGCGTAGTTGTTGGAGTTCCCGATCTTGGGGTAGTTTGGCCCCATATACAGTTCCAGGACTGCCGAGAAGAATCTGGTGAAGGCGACGTTGGCGACCCGCTTCGTGTTCCTGACCTTCTTGACCATGTCCTCCCATATGCAGCGAGCATAGTCAAACTCGCGATTTTTGATCGCAGAGAAGACCATGTGCTGAATCACGGTGGGGAACTGCTCCGTGCTTCCTGTCTTGCCAGATAAGCACAGGCCGAACGTATTCCATATATAATAGAATGTGGCGTTCAAGCCTATCTTATGGACAGTAGCAGCAGTCTTGGGAAGCATGACGCCATCCTTCACAGGCCATCTGTAGCCAATGGCGTCCAAGAACTCGATGATTTCATCGGACGTAGGAGCAGGAGGGAAGCGTTTCTTCTTTGGGAAGTTCAGCACGTTCCTCAGAGTTCCGAAACCAAAGGAAATTATATTTTCCTTGATCTGGAACTTGATGACCTCCCTTAGGACACCCTTGGCGTTCCTTTCCTTAGCAACAGTGGCAGTAGACCACAGTTGTTGAAGCATTGGTTTGTTCGGCTTCGGGTCTATTGTAAAAGCCGTCTTCAGGGGGCTGCTTAGGAGGAAGTTCTTGGCAGGCAGCAGATATTCTTTGCCTTCTGGAATGTCAAACAGACCAACGACGTTGTTCTGTTTGAATTGTACGTCGTGCTGCGGAATGACGATTGGCAGACTTTCAGTGGCGGTTTGCAGTGGTGTAGCTTCAGACGAGAGTTGGGCGTCCAAGGAGGAAGTAGTAGCCGCCATCCTGTTAAACACAAAAATAACATATGTGGATGATTAAAGATCCAAAATATGCATTTTTCTTCATTTTTCAATGAACACAGAATATGTTCATAAAAATGGTGAAATCCTTTATACTTGGAATGGATTAGATACCAAAATTCACAAAAGGAATGTGTTTTGGTATTAAAAAGAAACTTTTATTTTGATGAGAAGATATCAAAATAAGAGTTTATGATTTTTCTTAAAAGAAATAAGAAAATCACATAAAATGTTTTAACAAAAATCTTAGAAGATTTTGGAAGAACTAAGATCAAATGAAGTGATCTTAGGGTTTTTGGAAGAACGTTTATCAAAATAAGTTGTTTAGATGAAGAAGACCAACTTAAAATGTGGAAAGAACAAGAGTAAAGAAACACTTACGATGATCTTGTTAAGAAAAGTGGTGAGTGTGTTCTTGGTGTTCTTGAGAGAAAACAGTTCTTGCTTTTTCTTGCTAGATTGCTTAGAGAGAATTTTGTGAGCGTAAAGAGTGTGAAGGATTACGAGTGAGGTTTTTATACCTCGTGGTTGGAGAGAGAAAATGGATGAGAGAGAAAAGAGCGGCTAAATTCAAACGTAATGATGAATAAAGGAGGTTCTACGCGCATTCACGCGCCTGACACACGTAGTGGGGAACAGGAAACGTCCCATTACGTGTCAGTGCAGATGAAAAGTTTGTTTTATTTGAAAAGATAAAAACCGCCTTTTCAGGGGATGATTCCATTTTGGTGAAAGATATGTTTTATAGGAATCAGAGTACTTATCAGATAAGTACTGTTTTGGGAAAATCCTCTTATCACATTTAATGCGATAAGGTTTCAGTAGCAGAGGGAAGAAATACTTACCTGAGAATCATCAGTATTCGGATATTGAACAAAGATTTTGTAAGTACTGAATAGAGTCATCCTCTGATGAGAGTTAATTCAGGAGTTGTTAAAGAAAGAGTCCTGAGAATGATTATTCTATAGGATTTAACAACTGTTTGTCCTGATAAACTTCAATCATCAGGATTTAACATCCCAAGTTCACTGATGAGCATATTAAAACGCGTCACATCCAGTGGTTTGGTAAAGAGGTCAGCAAGCTGATATTCAGTAGGGACAAAATGGAGTTCAATATCACCATTCATCACATGATCCCTGATGAAGTGATATCTCACTTCAATGTGCTTTGTCTTGGAGTGTAAGACAGGATTGTTGGCGATGGCTATCGCTGAAGTGTTGTCACAGTAGATAGTGTTGATCCAGCTCTCCTAAGACCTGATGAAATGATAATGATCCTGAATCTTTACTTAGTGAATAGGTTTTTACTTCTGTTATAGCTTGAGGAATTATCACTGAGTCTGTTCAGTGTTATTCCATGTTACTTGTGCTGTAACTTAACTTTATAGATTTCAGGATCAGGATCAGGAGACTAACGAGCCTGTTCTGCAGTTTACTGATCCTGTCCACTGAAGTAAAGACCTCCTCCTGAAGACATTAAGATCATACACAAAGAACCATCAGCGACGTCGAAGAAATAGCTGATGACAGGAACAGCATGCTCGTGATCTGAAGACGGAACTCAGTGATAGCAGTCTGTTCACTATCGTATGACATCCTGAAGATTCATCAGGATACACGTGACCCTGAACTTCCTCAGTTTCAGGACTCTAGTCACTGATCAGTATCCTGATCCTGAAGGATTAGAACAATGTCTTAGTCTAATGCACAAAAGGATTATCCGCCTTTACTGACACAATAGTACATAAGGGCAGTTACTTTACTGTTCCCTCCGTACTTATCAGACCTCAAGGCAACTGTTTACAAACATCCTCTTTTGCACACCATGCAAAGAGTATTTGTTTATAGTAAATAGTACAACAGACCACTCACATTGTGACACGTCACAATAGTAGGTCTGCATGCATTTAATGCATGGAGTATAAATAGGACGTGAAGAGATGTTCTCCATACTTCTTCTTCATCCAAAAATACTCAAGTCCTTTCTCTCTTATTCCCTCTATCTTCTTTCTTTATTCTCTTCTCACTTAGTGCATAGTGAAAGAACTTAGATTGTTTAGTTTAGACTATTAGTCTTTTCTATTTCCGCAACAATCTGTAAATTCATTTTGTTAATACAACAAGAATTTAAAAGTGAAAAATTGTGTGATTATATTCAACCCCCCCCCTTCTATAATCCCAAACACTATCCTTACTTGAAGGTCACCTACTTGGGACCAACAAGTGGTATCAGAGCAGATACAAGCTCTCATTTTCTTCTTAAGAAAAATCTTGTGATCCTCTCTCTTCTTATTCTATGGCTCTTCAAGCTAAGGATAACTACTTTGATACCGGCTCTGCTGGAAAGCCTCCTCGGTTTAACAAAGACAACTTCTCTCTTTGGAAAACCAGGATGGAACTTTTCCTCTCTGGTTCTGATCCCCAGATTCCTTACTTTCTGGAAAACGGACCACATGTGCCTACACAAACCGTCCACCCTATTCCTGCTGCTGGCGGTCAACCTGCTCTACCAGAACGTGAACTGGTAAAACCTGTGACTGATTGGAATGATGAGGACAGACGCCTGGTCAATATTGACACCAAGGCTAGATCTCTCATTGCCATGTCACTTCCTGATGACGTCTTTCATTCTGTCTGTCACCTTCGCTCTGCTAAGGAGATATGGGACACTCTTTGTGTTCAATATGAAGGTACTGCCGTACTCATGGAATCAAGAAAGATTTTCTTGGTTCGTCAGTACGAAAGCTTTATTCATCAGAAGGATGAAACTCTCTCCCAGCTACATCAGAGATTTAACTGTCTTCTGATTGACCTGAAGACAATCGGTACTACCTACTCTAACTCTGAGGTGGTCACCAAGTTCATGGAAGCTCTTCCTGAACATTGGGAAGTTTACACCTCCTGCTTAACTATGTCAAAGGACATAAAGACACTCACCTAAGTGAGTTGTACGGTATTCTTCTGAACCGTGAACAACAGAAGAAACTGAAAAAGAATCTCATAAGAGATTCTAAAGAATCCAAAAGCACTTCTGTTACATTGGTTTCTGATTCAGTTCCTCCTGTTGCTACTGCTTCTTCTTCTGTAACTATTACTGAAATAGAATCATCTGACTCTGAAATGTCAGAAGATCCTGATTTCAATGAATCCCTGGCTCTCCTAACTAAATCTTTTAAAAGGTTTGCCAAAAAGGGATCTTTCCATAAAAAGAAACCTCTTTCTATTACTGACAAGCCTAAGTCAGATCCTGTTGACAAGGCCACTGCTATCTGCTACAACTGTCAGGGCAAAGGACACTTTGCTAATGATTGCAGGTACAGAAAAAGTCAGTTTGCTCCCTCCTCTGCTAAATCTTCTTCTAAGAACCCCAAATACCAGCGCCTGAAGGAAAAGTACAAGAAGATGAAATTCCAACGAAAAGGCAAAGGTTTAATTGCAGAAGACTGCGATTGGGATGATGTGTCTTCTGACGACTCATCTGATGAAGAGGAAACTCAAGTGGCACTCATGGCCATTATTGAGGAACCTATCTTAGCTCTCATGGCTAAAATAGAAGAGGTCCCTGAAGAGGTTCCTACTCCTGAAGCTCCCTCCCCTACTACTGAAGCTTCAACCTCTGCGACTGAATCTACCAGTCAGGTACCTATTCCTCTTGTCCCTCTGGAAAGCTTAACTCAGCTTGACCTGGTAACTCTAGATCTTTACAAAGCCCTAAATGGTAAGACCTCTGCTGAGAAGATGAACATCGATCTTCGAGATCAACTCAGAGAGTGTCAAGAGAAAATTAAACAACTCACCATTTTGGAAGAAAACTATAAGGACCAGGTCACTGTAAATAAAACTCTTTGCATTGAAAGAGAAACGGCCCTTGCTGCTAAAGAAAAGGCCTTAGCTCAATTAAATGCTGAGAAAGTCACCATCAAAGGATGGAGTGACGCCTCTGAAAAAGTTGATGTAATATTAGCTTCTGGAAGAACTGGTAAAAGTAGAAGAGGTCTTGGATTCACTCGTGGATACAAGAAAGAAGAAACTAAGTCTGATAGTTCCATGCTCAAATTTGGAAAATTTGTTTCCTCTATTCCTCTTCCTAATGCTTCTGAAAACACTCCTTCTTCATCTTCTAACACTCACCCTGAAGGTGCTCCTAAGAGCAAAAAGAATACAGTTAAGGATAAATCCAAAACTGAAACACCTTCAAAGACCAAGGGTCCTAAACCCAAGAACAAAGTTCTGGGTGGTGGTCCTTCAGTCTCTGGAACTAAGTCTCTTTCTCAGAGTCCTGCTCCTAGACTGAAGATTGACCTGAAGCAAACGACTAAGGAGAAGACTCCAATTCCTCCTCTGTCAAATGCTAAAGGCATACTTGGTGCAGGTCCTGCTCACTTGAAGTTCAAAAACTTCATGGACCCCACAAAACGCTTTCTTTACCGCAAATGCTATCACTGTGGATTAAATGACCATATTGCGAGTAAGTGTCCTGATGCTACCAAAGCTGAAAAATCAGTTAAGGTAAAGAAGGTTCCTAAGACTGAGAAATCAGTCAAAGGAAAGAAGGTTGTCAAGACTATCCCTTCAGTCAAGACTCCAGCCTCCTATACTGAGAAATCAGTAAAGGCTGACACTGACTCAACCAGTCCTACTGATAATCCTGGATCCATAGTTCTATGGGTACCAAAGAAAACTTAAACTCTATATTTTACAGGATAAGGGCATCTGGTACTTGGACAGTGGATGCTCTCGACATATGACTGGTTCTAAATCTGTCCTCACTAACTACCGTGAAGAAAGAGGTCCTGTTGTGACCTTTGGCGGAAACGGTAGAGGCCAAACCCGAGGGTATGGCACTCTTACCAACGGAGTAACTACTTTCAAACGAGTTGCTTATGTTGAAGGCCTGATGCACAATCTTCTTAGCATCAGTCAACTATGTGATAAGAATCACAAAGTTTCTTTCTCAAAGAAAAAGTGCAAAGTCAAGAACAGGAGAAAGGAAGTTATTCTCACTGGTGTTAGACATGCAGATATCTACATCATCAACATGAATACTTCCACTGATAACTTCTGTTTCGTATCACGTGCTTCCACTGATATGAATTGGCTCTGGCACAAGCGTCTCTCTCATCTCAACTTCAAGACGCTGAATCAACTCTGCATCAACAACCTGGTTATTGGTCTTCCTGACTTTCGCTACACAAAGGAATCTCTTTGTTCAGCTTGTGAGAAAGGAAAACAGACCAGGGCTAGCTTCAAGTCCAAGCAGATTTCCTCCATCAGCTCTCCTCTACAACTTCTCCACATGGATCTCTTTGGACCCGTTAATGTCCAATCCATTGGTGGAAAGAAATATACTCTGGTAATCGTAGATGAATATTCCAGATATACTTGGGTTTTCTTCTTACGTGCCAAGAGTGATGCTCCTGAAGAAATCATCCTGTTCGTCAGGAAGATGGAAAGACTCAACAACCTTACTGTTCGATCAATAAGAAGTGACCATGGGACTGAGTTCAAAAACAGTACCCTGGAATCTTTCTTTGAACAGAAAGGTATCTCTCAAAACTTCTCCTCTGTGAGAACTCCTCAGCAAAATGGTGTTGCTGAAAGACGGAACAGGACGTTGATTGAAGCTGCGAGATCTATGCTGAGTGAAGCCAACCTTGCCACTCAGTTCTGGGCTGAAGCCGTAAATACTCCTTGCTATACTCAGAACAGATCTCTGATTGTCAAGCGTTTCAGAAGAACCGCTTACGAACTCTTTCGTAACAGGAAACCATCAATCGAACATCTCCATATCTTTGGTTGTGTCTGCTACATCCTGAACAACAAAGATAATCTTGGAAAGTTTGATTCCAAATCTGATGATGGAATTTTCCTCGGATACTCATCCATTTCTAAAACTTACCGTGTGTTCAACAAACGAAGACAAACCATTGAGGAAACGATTCATGTCAAGTTTGATGAATCGGGTCCTACCTTTCCTCACCCAAATGATAATACTGAAATCAATCAGTGGGCTGACTCTTTCTTTCAAGTCCCTGAACCTCCTATTGCTGATCCATCTCCTCAAGACCTTCCTGATGGTTTTGAAGAAAATCCTATACCTCCCACTGATATAACCACTCCACCTCTCATAAATGCCACCCCTATCTCTCAAATCACACCACCTGAACCTGATCAACCCACTAACAGTGAAGACTTCTCTCAAACCACTGTTAGTGAACCCTCTCCTACCAATCTTCTTCCTGATCCATCATCCAATGAAGCATCTACTTCAGGACAGGTGTATCAACCACCTGCTCTCCGATGGACCAAAGATCATCCCATTGATCAAGTTCTTGGAAACCCTTCTTCTGGTGTGAAAACCAGACGTCAGGCTGGTAACGTCTGTCTTTATGTAAATTTTATCTCTGAAAATGAACCTAAAGAAATAGATGATGCCTTGCGTGATCCTGCCTGGGTCTCAGCCATGCAGGAAGAGCTAGCAGAATTCATCAGAAACAATGTCTGGCTTCTCGTCCCTAGGCCTCGAAAACGTACAATCATTGGTTCCAAGTGGATTTTTCGAAATAAACTTGATGAGATTGGTACAATCATTCGAAACAAGGCTCGCCTTGTGGCTCAGGGATACAGGCAGGAAGAGGGCATTGATTACGATGAAACTTTTGCTCCTGTTGCTAGGCTCGAAGCAATTCGACTCTTCCTAGCTTTTGCAGCACATATGAACTTCAAGGTTTATCAGATGGACATTAAAAATGCCTTTCTGAATGGAAAACTTAATGAAGAAGTCTATGTGGCTCAGCCTCCTGGCTTTGTAGATCCTAAGTTCCCTGATCACGTCTACAAATTAAACAAAGCTCTCTATGGGTTAAAACAGGCTCCTCGTGCCTGGTATGACACCCTCTCAACCTTTCTTCTCTCTAAAGGTTTTGTTCGTGGAAAGATTGATAGCACTTTATTTCTAAAGAAATATCCTAAGCATATCCTTCTTGTCCAGATATATGTCGATGACATTATCTTTGGATCCACCAATCCCAAACTCTGCGAAAAGTTTGAGTTGCTCATGAAATCTGAATATAAAATGTCTATGATGGGCGAACTAACATTCTTTTTAGGACTTCAGATCAAGCAATTTGAAAAGGGAATTTTTATCAATCAAGGTAAATATGTACATGAGATGCTGAAGAAATTTGATCTCACATCCTGTACACCGATGAAGACTCCAATGGC
>CM058044.1:1573579-1607693 GCA_030169165.1 Centaurea solstitialis | reverse complement strand
CTAACAATCATCAGTTATGAATGGGATGATAAAACTGATGATTGTCAACGAACGACATTCCTAAAAAAAGTCCTAACCTAGAAAAAATTGAAAACCTTCATCGAATTGACACTAGTGATATTATGAGGATAAAACGTATTTTATTTTAGTGCTTAGACATTTTAGGAGTTTTATAAAAACCAATTATATTGTCGTTGATATTTTTAGAATAAAATTAGACTAATCAAGAAACTTTCTTCTTTTTAAGTTCGATGATTATAAATGAACCTCCATTGTTATTTACAATCTTCAATCTATGATTTTCTTATAGCAAAAATTAACAAAAATATGCTCCGTTATATTTTTTACATTTATGAATGAATTAACAGGGAAGTTTGGTTTGTTAAAATCCTCAAAAACTTTATATTTTAAGTTTATTTTGATTTCTATATTTCACTAAATTTAGCGAATAATGGTAACAAATAAGACAAATCTTGAATTTATTTTACATGTTGACCGTGACATAAACATACATAATTATCTAAAATTGTTTTTATGCAAATGATGGTTTCTATATATATGTTAAGATCGTATGTGGTCCACATCCTATATATTTTTCATAAATTTTATAATATCCTTCCAATTTAAATACAAAACAAAAAAAAAATTGTTTTACAACTTTAATCATAACATAAGACAAATACGTCATAAGTACTTGATGCATATTAAGGCTTTGTTTGGCAAGCATAAGCTAGCTTATAAGCTAGCTGATAAGCTAGCTTATAAGCTAGTCCATCCAAACATGTACCAGGAAGCTAGCTTATCAGCTAGCTTATAAGCTAGCTTTTTGAAACGCTACTTTGAGTAGCTTATGAGGAGCTTATTGTAGCTTTTTCCAATTATACCCTTATTAATATTAATTATTAAATTCAAATATACCCTTTTTGGTCATTTTACATACTCATAAGCTAGTTTTTGCCAAACATAATTTGTTCAACAGCTAGACAGCTAGCTTATCAGCTACTAGCAAGCTTATCAATCAACAGCTAGCTTATCAGCTATCCGCTAGCTTATCAGCTACCAGCTAGCTTATAAGCTACGCGTGCCAAACATAGCCTAAACCTGGATCTATTTCATATCCCGTAAATGTTAGATGAATTATTTTATATGTGATTTTTATAAATTTAAATCATATGTGTGTGACTTAATTACATCATTTTAATAGTTACACCATGTATTTTAAAGTAGGGTTTATGACTTATTTGGGTAACAAACTATTTCATTTGTACACAAAATACCATTCAACTATTTTTTGTACACAAAATATTATTCAACTATTTTTTGTACTCAATGTACCATTGAACTCTTTTTGACTATACAGATTATACCATTACAACCAGGAATAGAAGGTAAACCACCATAAACCACCAGCAAACCACCACCACCACCACCAACACCAAAACACCACCACCACAACCACCACCACCTTCAAACCATCACCACCACACCCACCACCACCTTCAAACCATCACCACCAGTCCACCACACCCACCAAAGCCACCACAGCCACCACCACCATACCCATCAGCATCATTGTTTCCACCCTACCATCTCCGATCACCATCACCACCTCCGATCACCATCACCGTTACCAGATCTGATGAAATTTAAACCAAATCGAGATCAGATCTGATGAAAATCAAGCTCTGTAGTGGTGGTGATGGTTGTGGATGGCGGTCACCGACGATGCAGAGAGGTTGTAGGTGGCGGTCGTCGACGATAGGGGTTACGACGTTTTATAGGGGTGATGTTTTGGTGGTGGTAGCTTGGTGATGGGTGTGGTGGTGATGGTTGGTGTGGTGGTGATGGTTTGAAGGTGGTGGTTTTGGTGGTGGTGTTTTGAAGTGTTTTGGTGGTGGTGGTTTACGATGGTTTAAGGGCTATACCCGGTCATAATGGTATTATATGTACAAAAAAAAGAGAGTTTAATGGTATATTGAGTACACAAAATAATTCAATGATAATATGTGTACAAATCGAATAGTTAGTTACCCAAATAAGTCATATACCTTTTAAAATATAATAAATAAATACACTATGTACCCCAAATACATATATACATATGGTTATAATGATGACATAATTAAAAAGACAATCTTCGATTTAGTTAAGTAAAAATTAATACATTTTTAAGATAATTATGTGCTTGTCTTTTCTTATCTCCGTATTAACATATGCATCGTATATATACAATGAACATATTATGAACACAAGTAAATAACCTTGATAAATTTTTACGAGAATGCTTACAAACCAATTTTCACATTGTGCTCACATGTAGCATATTTAGATTTCGTGTTCACCAATCACCAGCGAAATCAAAACTCGTAGATTTAATTAGTCTGCTTTCACAAATTATAATAATATTTTTTAGGAAAATGTTCCTAATGTATTCACTTTTAAGTTTATATTTAATTACGTGTTTGTGTATGTTAAAAAATGAGATAGAAAATAGGAGTATAAGAGAAAAAATATGGGGGAAAAAATATGAGAGAGAAGAAGAAGATGATGAAGAAGTTTTTTAATTTATATTAGATTTACTTTTTCTACAAATCCTTTGGATCTCAGTACGAAACTTACAAATAAGTGCTTAAAAGAAGACCCCCTATATACGTTTACATATACTTGATATAAGTCCATAAAACCTGCGAGGTTCAGAATAAGGGAGGGCAAGAAGTAAAAGAAGAAACCACACAAAAAAAACAACAACAACAAGAGTAGAACTCGAAACATCTGAGAACAAGAAACAAAACAAACCATCAAAACCGAAACTAGGTTGAAAAAGGCATAAGATGTGGCTTATCATGCCACAACATCCATTAAATGGACCATTCTATAATCTTCTCAAGATCCATTGAAAAACGCGAACTCTCAAATCTATGAAAAAAACTCCCGTCAAGTAGACTTTTTTCATAAAACAATGTTGTTACACTGATCTTAAAGGAGGTAACATGTGACCCATATAGTCACTTGCCAAATGTTCTTCAACCATGGCTAAAAGAGGGTTATCCTCAAGAGTTTAAGATCTCTTCCACTCTGAATTTAAAGTCGATATCAAGCCGCCACCAATTGGGAATCAGCTCCCATATTCCGCTAATTTTGTTACACCTTTGCAAAGCAGTGATCCAAAGTTTCAGATGCCTCTGCGCAACATAGACATGAGAGCGAGTCTAAATCATTGCATTGATTATTTAAGGCCACCGAAACCGGAAATCCACTATGAAGCAAACGCCAAACAAAAAACTCAATCTTCAAGAGAATTAGAGTGTTCAAACGGGTTTTCGGGTAAGATCCATCATCTTCCAAGCATTTATCCTCAATTATAGTATTCAAAATTTTGACCGGTAATACACTGTCTTCATCTAAGAGCCACACTATTTGTCCTTGTGAACGTCAAAAGGTTGAAATTTTGTAGAAGAACGGAAAAATTTGTTACCTCATCAATTGACCGACCGCTTGGGGCTCTAGCCCAATTCCATTATGATATTTATTCAAAATATTCTTAAATCTTGTCAAAGAATTAACAAATCATTTGTAGAAATAAGATGATTGGCATTTTTAATAATGAAAACTCGATAATCAGATTTACAAATTTAAAAAACTTATATAATTCTATTCCTATTTTGATCCATATGGTTTGAAAATTATATGATTAAAAAATTAAGAACCCATATTAATGTTATATTACTCTTTTCATTACGAGTAAACTACTTCCACTTTTTCTATAATATGTAGAAGTTGATCAACTTGAAAAGGAATTTTGGATTTTGAAAAATTAAAATATTACATTATACAATATTCAATAGCTTTTTTATCTTAAATTTTATAAATTAATGTCTAATATATCTTTACCAAAACATTTTTTAAATATTGTATATCGGGCCAACAGGGAGCCCATTTAATAAACTAGAAGCTTTAAGATTACATATCTCATTTTCTCATGTATGATTTTCTATCATCTTTTCATTTAATTATAAGATTCAAAATAATGATTAATATATATTTGTTTGATAATGTAAATTTTTTATATATTCATGAAACAAAAAGTATACTAAAAAATTTACATTATAAAGCAAAACAATTAAACTAACACATTAAGTAAGAAATATATGCTAATCAATCACTTAAATCCTAGCCAAATGAAAATTTGTGTTCTAATAGGTCTCACACTTTTCACAACTTACAACATGGTTCTCACTTGATTTTCATATATATAAACACACCAAAAATGATATATATCACCTTAAGAAAGAATAGACGTCTATAATAAATAAAATTAAGTCCATCATAATTAGGATTTATGTTATCACAAATTTCTTTTAAATCAAATAGAGTTTATATAAGCTTCTTCCTTCACAACTTATTTCTCTCAAAAATTTAGAGCATTTTTTCAGAATGATTAAATTTGGAGCGTTATTTTATTTTAGAGATATTTTAGAAGATTGATTAAACAATGATATATAATATTTAGATTTAATGATTTCATGTGTATAATAGTAACATCTTATAATTTTGAATCCTTCAATATAACACAAATTAAATATCATCCCTATGTCAATTCTTACATCGTAGCGGAAATAAAACCTCAATTTGCGTTATATATTAATAATATACTCTTATATTTCAACAAACGTAATAATTTCAAACTACAACTTTTGTACCTTGAATAGCAGTTTAACCTCAATACATCTTGATCCACAAGTTGTCTTTTTTTTACTGCTACTTCTAGTTCAATATCATTATGTGTTACATAATTTAAAAGAGTTGAGTAACCAACCCTAACTCCTAGTAAGAATCATGGTCTTTGCAATAATTGTGTCTTTCTACCAAACATATTTCAAACATTATAGCTAGAACTGTTTCATAAAAACCTAAACATTTAATTCAGATCATTATTAACTTAGATGAGTGGACATAGACACATAGCGGTGATGAATCTTGATGAGTGTATACTATTGGGTCTTACTCTACAACAACTCCTACATGGACCATTATATTTGAATAAACCCCACTCTCGTTGTGTAAATCAATAATACACCAAAATCTATATCAATATCCATGATGGGACTCGAACCCATAACTACAAAGAACGGGGTACCTTATCAAACACGAAAACACTAAATATAACATAATGTGTCAATTATAGACATTGATGCATTCTCAAAATGAATTACCAACTTAGCATGAATCGAATACTCATAAATTGAGTTACATTGGCATGAACAAGTTATACTTTCAAAAACAACATGCTTCCTATAAATTGTGTAACTCAGATATGATTTGTAACATCCCATACTTAGTTTTTTTAAATCTAGAAAGTTTAGGGGGTCTCATGAGTTTGGTTGTTAACTCTAGGGGGCCTAAGTGTAAATATGTGGTGGATTAGAGATTAGGGTTCATTACATTTAGCCATTTTGGGGAGAAAGAGGCTATGGTGAAGTGTGTGCTTTAAAGAAATCAAGAGAAGAAGGAAACACTGAAGAAAGAAGCTTTAGAGTTTGGCAATTGATTCAAGAACCCATTTACATAAGGTATAATCTTCTTCCTTTTAATTTTTTAAAAAGCCCACTTTCTTGTTGAGAAGCATTCATCAATGGTGGGATTTTGGTTTCCTATTTTGAATAAAAAAAGAGTTGTTATCTCAAGTAAGATAAGAGGTTCATGGGATTAAATCCATCTTATTCTCTAATCATTTTAATGGTAGGATTTCATTAGATTAAGGAGTTACTTGGATTTGATGGAAGTTTTGGATAAAAACCCATTTCAAGCTTTTGTTGGTTTATTTATTTAATTGGGTGAGTTTTAATCATAAAACAATTGGGGTTTTTGGATTCTAATGATAGAAATACAATTGGGAGTTTGATAGACTTAAATCATATCATTTATGGAGTAAAATGGAGGTTGGAAACGAGAGGGATCGAGAGGAATCTCAGAAAAAACGAGAAAATTGGTGCTGATGGAGGTCTGACCCGGCGCGGGTTTGGCCGTGGGTTGAAGTCGCGCGGTGTCCCGCGGCTAGTGATAATCCTGGAGTGGCGCGGGTTCAGCCGCGAGCCAACCCGCCGATGCCATTGTCCCTTTGTTCTCTCTTTCGCAATTTTTCCCGTTTCGCGTCGGACTCGAGGCATAGCTTAGGGGGATAGACAAGGACTTTATTGGGGTATTTCTAAGGGTTTTATGAGGGGTTTTAACACCTTTTAATGTGCGTACAATTCAAGTTTTCGGTTCAGATAAAGTTGTCGGTTTTGGGCATTTATTGAGTTGTCGAGCACCAGGTGAGTTCCCTATCCCTAAATGTTTTTATGAGGAGATAATTACATGTTTTAAAACTTGTTTTATCCATGAAATGATTGTGAAGCCACTATGCTTTTGAATTACGGATTGTTTGAGAAATTAAATGTGATTTTAGTTGTTGTTACGTATGTACGTCTTCATGGTAGAGTAACTCGAGGTCGTGTGATCTCTTGGGAAGGATTATGTGATTGTCTAGATCGTGAATATGTTTTATGATCTAGGGGTGCTCCTTTTGGAGTGGGATATATATTTATATATCATCGCGAAGGGAATGCGATGGGGAAATTCCTACCATGAAAGATGAACTCTATAATTGTTATAATTGGAGGTCATGAGCTGTAACATCCCAAAAACCCCTCTTTCTTTTATTTATTCTCCTAGTAGATTAATATTATTATTATTAGAGTTGGGTTAGAATTTGGTTGTGGGCTTAGGATTGGTTGTGGGCTTAGCCTAGGTGAAAGGCCTGGCCCGGTTAGTTTAAATAGCCTAAAACTCCTTGGTTTAGCCTCATAATTCACTTTTCTTACTTGGAGAGAGAGAGAGAGAGGGAGAAACCGAGAGAGAAGAGAGAGAGAGGGAAAGAGAGAGATCGAGGAAGAGAGATTGATCGAGGGCTTAAGATCTTGGTTGTTCCGTTGGGGATCGCGTAAGGTATGATTTCTATCTCGTTATTAAATCTAGGGTTTTGATTTGGTTACGTTTCGAGTTTGTTTATGTTGGTTTTTGATGAATATCGCATTTGGGGACCGTGTTTAATTGGGATTAATGTTCTAAAAGCGAATAGGGTTGAGTTAGGTTCGAAAACCCCGAGAAAATTTGAAAAAATCGTGTTTGGCAACTTGGCAGCGATCGGCGCGACCTCCGGCGCGGGTTCGAGTCGTCGCCAAGTCGCCGGCGGTGGGTTTTTGTTCGCAAGCGGGTTCTGGGGCGACCTGGGAGGTCGCTGCCAGGTCGCCCGTGCACTGATTTTGAACGCTGGCGGGTGCCGGCGCGGTTTTGGCTCGCGGCAGATCCCGCATAAGGGTCTGTAGAAGGCTGTTGCGATTTTGGCGCAAGTCAAGTCGACCAGACCTTCCCGTCGCCCGAAAACTTGTTTTCAGAGTTCGTTTTAACCTGTTATGTCGAGGTAGCTTGGAGGGTTTCTTAGGAACTTGTTTGGTCATCGTTTGGGACTAGTTGAGGGTTTAATTTTTAGCGGTAATCACACGAATCTAGGTTTCAATTCGTGGGATTTGGGTAGAGACCTAATGTTTGATAATTTAAATTGTATTTTCAGATTTGATTTAAAGTTCCGTGAGACCTGTGCTTATTGTTTGCGCGAACCAGGTGAGTTACTCTACGTGTATCTTATTACGTGATGTGGTTATATATGCATGATAGAGTACGTGAGGGAACCACGTTCCCTTGATGAGTTATGGGGGCCGACCCGTGTCCTAACTGACGGGAGAAAGGGAATCCACATGCCCTTGGTGAGTTGTGGGGGCCAACCCGTGTCCAAACTGACGAGAGTTGTATCGATCTCATGAGAGTCGGGTATCTGTGGTGATAGTTGATTATTGATATGCTGATATGTTTGTTGTATGTGATTGGTGCCTGTTATGGTATATGAGCATGTTATTGTTGGGAATCAGGGAGCGATAAACGCGCAACAGAAAAACAAAACCATTGATTCCCAATCTGGATCCATCCGTAAACCACACAGATACAAAAGAGAGTTTAGATGGTTTATCTTTGAAACGAAAAACCTCCGGAAAGCGAGTGGGGAATACACCGCTACTGACACCACCACGAGACTGGCTGCTAGACCACCGGGAGGCTACCTTGAAATCGATGGGGGAGAGAGAGAGACTAGAGGGTTAGGGTTTTTCTCTGATTTTAGTTGAATGATTGGAACAATAATAATCAGCTAGGGTTTTACCATATTTATAAATCTTAATATGGTAATACCCAATTAAGAAAAGTCCATCTAATTAAAAGCCCAAAAGCGTGTTCTAATTAGATTAAAACTCTTCTATTTAATTAATTAATCTATTAATTAAATATAAAAACCCTTTAATTAATTAATTTACTATTAATTAATCTTTAATAAAATACCAATTGATATTTTATTAATCTATAAACAATAAATAACCATTTATTATTTATTTCTCCCAATAATTAATTTATATTTAATTAATTATTCCATTGAACTGGTAAATCCAATAGGTCTCTAATTGGGTGTGCAGCGGTGACCCACTAGTGTCTTATAACATTGGATACGGTAATCCCTGTTACTATCTTGCACATAATCCTAACAGACTCCCACTTGTGCCAGACATGTAACTGTACTGTTACCATTAGCCTAAGGAGGTCCCTAGCCAGACACTTAGGTTAACCAGGTTATAAGATCTCTTATATCCAGAGATACAATTCATACTTGAATTTGTACACAGGTTCATTCCTTTTGCACACGATATTTCTAAAGTGAATTTGAGACATGGAGTGGAGGATTCATTAATCGAATTCAAGTATTTCTTGACTCTGATTTTGATTGCCTGCAGTAACGGATATTACTAAATAACACCTGTTATTCTATCCGAGCGTGGCCACGTGTTTTCTGCCAATCTTAATCGCCAAGGGGCCTGGAAATATCTCTCTTTTGAAAAAGAGGTGCAAATCCCTTCTTGACTACTTGCATTTGGATCCATGGCTTTCGCTGCATCTAGTCACGTCCCGTATGGCCGCCCTGTTACGGTGCAGCGTTAGAACGCGCTAAGAGTACAATAGTCCTCATGTTCCTAAACCAAATATCTCAGGTCTAAGGACAACCTATCATCAAGTCGATGCTTAGACTGGGGCTCCATGAAGCAGACTTGAAACTGGTCACTTCCAATACTCAAACACTCTGATGAGTATCTATTAATGCTTGGTCACATCACTTGTGCTTTTATTCTTTACTTTGAATAAATCATCAAACATTTATAATAGCATTAATCTCCCTATTGAAATTCACATTTCAATAAGTAGCTATGGAAATTTAGATTTCTTGCAAAAACTTTGCATAAATCATGGATACACTAAATATGCGAAAATAGTTAATTTTGAAACAATCATGAATTTTAAAACCTCCAATATTTCTATCACACTGTGAAATAAAACTTTACATGATTTATTGTTTAAAAATTAAACTACAGTAATAATTAATAAACTAAAACTAGCTACTGGTGTCCAGGTACTGCATCCCAATGGAACATGCATGAGCCTCATACTTCACCCTCGCTAGCGCCTTTGTCAGCGGATCTGCGACATTATCGTCCGTCGGAATCTTGCATATTCTTACATCTCCTCTCCAATGATCTCTCGGATGAGGTGATACTTTCTGAGCACATGTCTTGACTTGTGATGCTCTCTAGGTTCCTTTGCTTGCACCACGGCTCCAGAGTTGTCACAGAATATATCAATCGGTCTAGAGATACTGGCAACCAATCTAAGATCCGAGAGAAAATTCCTCAGCCAGACAGCTTCCTTTGTTGCATCAGATGCTACAATGTACTATGCTTCTGTAGTTGAATCTGCAATTGTGTCCTGTTTCGAGCTCTTCCATGAGATCGCACTTCCGTTTAGGGTGAACACGTACCCTGAATGTGATCTAAAATCATCTCTGTCAGTCTGGAAACTAGCATCAGAATATCCGGTGACACTAATTTCATCATCAGATCCTCCAAAGACCAAGAACATGTTTTTTGTTCTTCTTAGGTACTTGAGAATGTTCTTGACATCTACCCAATGAGGTTCACCTGGATTCTGTTGATACCTGCTCGTAACACTTACTGAGTAAGAAACATCGGGCCTAGTACATAACATGGCATACATAATTGATGCGGTAATTATCATACATAAAAAGCGTAACAAGTTTTAACCTCTAATGCCTAGCCACTGTCTTACCACATATACAGGCAAGCGTACCTGATCGTGAGTAATATAGTGTAGGAAAGTCCAGGTATCGTATCTACCACTTGGAACGGTTAAGCTAGATGTCAACTAGAGTATTAATCAGTCAATCTGGAAAATGGGGGGTTTTGCTTTTGAAAAGGTATTTTTAAAGATAAAAGACAAATAATAAATAAACCTAACCAAGAAGTGGAAAACTGATGATCAGACACACATTGGAGATAAATGAATCCGTTATGGTTTACTTTCATAAAACATAGATTTATGATTGTTGTCAAAATTTAAGCATAAAGCACCCGAACATGTATATCTAAGATTATCAACTAGGTGTTGGTCCTCCTAGTCCCAATACTTAGGTCGTTTGTCAGACAATCTAGTACCGGTCATCCGATCCTAATTCTATTGTATGGTTTTCTACCTCCAGGTCACTCTCGGTCCGAGTAACCACTTAACACAACTCTCTTGGTCAAAGGGTAGGTTAAGGTAGGTTGATTATCCTATCGGAGTCTATCTATTTTGTTCAAAACAGATACACCCAACCAATGAGTTCAAATAACCAAACAACAAGAATCAGAACGGTTTGGGCACTACATAGTGGTGAACCCGAGTTCGAGCCCTGGGGGACGCATTCTGGAGGTACGGGGGCTTTGACCCCGGGCTGCATGCTTTAGCAGTCGGGCTTCGGCCCAAAATTGCCGAGGATTAGTCTGGGCCCAAAGTGGTCTAGAATACCTCTTCCAAAAAAACAAGAATCAGAACGGAACCAAAGACAACATTCAACAAATCATTCATCTAATTAATAAAACAAATATCCAAAGTATTCAAACCATAATGAAAACACAAACGGAATCAGTACATAGACATACTAATCGTAAATGCGTAAACAAACCAAACTAAAGACCGGCTGGTTTGTCGCAGCATTCCCTCGAATCTCCTCCGTAGTCGTCACATCGAGCCTCCGACTTCTTGGGTTGGAAACCCTAAGCGGCTCCCAACATCTAATCTAACCTAAACTAAGAGAGAACTGTACTGAAAATTAGATGATTAAAACTCAATGCTCCAACTGAATGACCCAAAGGCTGCATTTATAATAAGCTCGTCAGAAGCCTTTTCGCGTCCGCGAAACGGCATTTCGCGGAGTGAAACACTTAACGAACAAACCATAATTTTCTGGAAGCTTCCGATCGAGAAAAACCAGTCTTCGCGGCGCGAGCATAGTCCTCGCGGCGCGAGCCATTTTCTTCGCGGCGCGAGCAGTTTAATTCCAGCTTCCGAGATCTTCCAAAATATTCTCCTTGCCTTATCTGTTGAAGATCCGTCTTTCGGAGGAAGTTATCTATCTTCGGGAGCAAGAAAACCGTCTTAGGAGCCAAGAAAAGTCCGAATTTGCAAAGTCTGCACAAAAGTCTCATTTTTGACGTTTTTCACCCTCTTTTTATACTTTTACGCTCAAGCACCTCCAAAACCTACAAAATCAGGATTTACACCTTTTTAAGTCAAACAGTATCAAAAACACTCTTAAAATAACTACGAAAGTGGGGAATTGATGCGAGTAAAACATGTATAATTTTGGAGTTATCAAAATTCCCACACTTAAGATTTGCTTGTCCTCAAGCAAACATCTGATAAAATAAGAAAGATAACGACAAAATTATCCTCCACCCATGATCATTCTTTGAAAGAACAAGGATAGTCGCAAGAAATCAAGTACAATTCAGATACCAATCAGAGCCTCACAAGTCATCAAAGTCATGCTCAACCTTTTACCCTCACAAAGTATGTATCAAGTGTATCTCTCAAGGGGTAATAGTGTATATAGTGATCACACTGATACTCGACATCTTACCAACGCATATGCTTGTCACCAAATCTCATCTCCACCACTGAAAAGTTGTCAACCGTCAAGAGGACTTTAGGGTTGTAATGTTAGGCTAAGGGTTAAGGGTAGGATAAAGGATATATGTAAGTTACTAAGGGTTGTAGCAAAAACCTGAAAACCAATCAGTTCAAGACCCAAATTAATCATCTGACTTTTGAGATATTTAGAGCTCGGGATTTCTATCACTTTCTCATATATATCGGCCTAAGCATATTGCTTATTTGTGGCTTCGATATTTTTCTTTTCTTTTTAAGCACATCGACTCTTTTGATTTTTCTTTTTAAATGAGTCGTTTTCTATTTTTCTTTTCTTTTCTTTTCAAGCTCTATTTTTTTTCTTTTGAGTAGCAACTATGTTGCTTTTTACTCTTTTGCTCTTTTTCTTTTTCTTTTTCATAATCCCTTTCTCTATTTGTCAGATTCATAAAACGGACCAAAAACATGAAAAGCTTCCAAATTTGAGCTACGGCCAAAAGATAGATAAAATGAATGGGCTAAGGATATATATGTGGGTAAAGAAATGAAAAGGCTAAGGCTCAAAGGGGTTACAAGGGATAAAGTACTAAAGATGAGTACTTTTCAATCAAAGGCTAGGCAAATCAAATAACCTTATGGTGAGGTTATCTGACGAAGGCTAAAAGGGTTAGAAACGAAGGCCTCTATCAGTGCAATGGTGACATACTTTCCTTATGTGGTCTCGACAAGCATTCAAAGTGACAAGTTCTACTTGGTTCAAAGTCGGCATCCTCACAGAAATGAATAGATATAAGCAATGTAGGCTCGAACTCTCAAGGAACAGGGTAAGGATCACTCATGGCAATTAGCATACACATGACTTTTTCAAACTCATAAAAACTCTAAAAAGTATCATCCTATATGCAAGATTCTTTTGACTTCCACAAAATTTTTTAAAAGATCACGGATTTCGAAAAAATTATGCCATATAATTCAAATAAAATCAGATAAGAAAATAAGCACAATAAGGACAAACAAGCGAAAGTTTACTTAACCCCCCTTCCCACACTTAAAAATTGCAGTGTCCTCAATGCAATAACAATTAAAGCATGTATGCGGAAAGGTAAAAAGAAAGAGAACGAATACTGCCTGGGTTAAGGAAACTGAAGCTCCGACGAACTACTGAAGGGTCAACTCACGATAGATAGGCTCACGAAGGTCTAGGGCGGCCTTCCAAGCCATGCTACTAAGCTCACTCGCGGGTGCACTCGGGCCTCTCTCAAAATACCTTAGAATATGTCCTGCTGCCTGAATAGTGTGCAGAAATTCCCAGTCCAACGTCCGGCCAATCTCGATGTGGCGACCCTTGATCTCATTAAGGTCCTTGATCAGCTTCTTCCGTTCGGCCTCATCATACTGTGGTTGCGGCTTGAATCGCAAAAACTCGTGCTCGCACGATGTGGTCCTAAGAGAACGGGTACGCTACAAGAACACACATCAAAAAGTTAGTGCACATACTTTGATAGAAATGAAGGTTTCCTTCCCACACTTAGTTTTTGACCACACTTTATTAAATTACTAAAGAGATGGGAACCTACAAAAACTTTAAAAGCCAAGAAATTTTTTGACCAAATAGGTTCCCACACTTAGAATTTAATCTATCCCCTTACAAAATGTAAAATTGAGTAAAAAGGATAATATCAAGTGTTTTAAGCAAGTCATGCAAAAATTGGCCAAAAACATAACTTGTTGAAACAACTTGATAAAAGTGCAATTATTCACTTAGTGCAAGATGGAAACGCAAAATAAGCACGTATCAAGAAAACACACATCCAAGAATAGTTGCCGAAAAGAATAACTCAATCTTCCCACACTTAGTGTTTGACCGTATTTTTCCACTTTAAAAACAATGGGAACCATAAAAAAATATTTTCTTATTTGGCTTTGGGGTTCCCACACTTGGAATCTTGCAAAAAATGGCGTTTCAAGAATAAGCATAAAATGCCGCCAAAAACTTGAGTTTTAAACCGAGGTGAAAAACTACAAGATTCCTAAAATTGCTTACGGTCACGACACCAAAAATGGAACGATAAAGTTTCAAACAAACTAAGGCAACCAATTCAAGAAATCACAAATAACCAATGAGCACTTCCAAAAACCAAAGATTCATGTTTTTCGCCAAAACGAAAGATTGCATCTTCCCGTTAATAATTGACCACATTTTTATAAAACCAAAGTGACGAGAACCCGTTTTAAAAAAAAATGTGTAACTTTAAAGCTTTGCGCAAAATGGGTTCCCACTAGGGGTGTTCATTTTCGGATATCCGGATTTTCGGATACTAAAATTTACTATCCGAATCCGAATCCGAAATTCCGGATTCGGATACCGGATAATCCGAAATTCCGAAATATTGGATAAAAATGTCATTTTTAGCTAAAAAAACCCAAAAAAATACATCATTCTTGTACATAATAATCGTCCACATGTTTCCAATCATCCACAAGCTAATACGACATCAAATACTTAGTTTACGTGTTTTAAATAATAATACGAAAGTTTAAAGTAATATAAGAACATAAAATAATATATAAAATAATATATATCTATTATTAATAAAATGCATATGAGACTTTGAGTAGGGTTTTAATTTTTTAATATATATCTATTATTAATAAAATAATATATAAAATAATATATTATTATAAAAATCGGATATTTCGGATATCCGAATATCCGAAATTTTCCGAAAACACTATCCGAATCCGAATCCGAAAATCCGATTTTCGGATATCCGAAAATCCGGATATCCGAATTTTCGGATATTTTCGGATCGGAATTTTTCGGGTATTCGGATGTCGGATCGGATTCGGATTTTTTTGAACACCCCTAGTTCCCACACTTAAAACTTTTACCATCTAGCTTTTCAAAAACAATTTGTACCCAAAAACGCCAAAAACATGTCTAGATGGTAAAATAGGCTTCAAGCATCGTTGTTTAAAAACTTGTTTTCACAAAAAGCTTCTTGCTTGAAGATTTTGAAAATTGGTCAATTACCGATGAGGAAGATGGCATCTTTGAACAAACCAAACGTGGCGAAAAACACGAAGGTAAGCCAAAAGATTTAAACAATTCCGCACAAAGTGATTTTCCCAACAATCATCCATCAAAAACTTGTAAAACCAGATTGGGAAAAATAAAATCAAGCTTGCAACAATGGAGCTTTATCAAGAACTTTTGCAAAATCAACCATCTAATCATGTTGGTAGGCTCTTAACATCAAAAGATTTAACAATTAAGCACACTAGATGGTTTTCCCCACAATTACTCAAATAATTCATGCAAAAACCACAATGGGGAAGAACACCATCAACAATGGAGCTTTACCATCAACAACTTGATAATCCATGGAAATCAACATCAAACAACTTATAACATGCAACAATTAAGCACACAAAGATAAAATTGGGGGAAAACCACCATGGATAAAGCTTCAAAACCGAAATTGGAGAGGGAGAAGATGAAATCATACCTTGGGAGCCATGGAATTGAACAAATTCGGACCTAAGAGTGGATAGAAATTGAAAACCGAGGCTGGAGAGGGGAGTTTCGCGGCGCAGAAGAGAGAAAGAAGTGAGAAAGAACCCTAGCTTCGCGATTTAAAAAACAGGTCTGTTCGAGGCTCGCGGCGCGAGCAATATATCTCGCGGCGCGAGGGGTTAATTTTAGGGCTCGAATTAGAACAGTCGAAGCTCGCGGCGCGAGGGCCTGTTTTTCAAAATTTCATTTTTGGTCCCTGCACTATTCTTGCGGCGCGAAACTTGAAATTTCGCGAAAGCGAAGTGCTTTCTGTCCAAAGTTCGAAAAACTTTTTGTTCAAAAATTGATTTGGTTGACTCCCGTTGACTCTACTGACTCAAACTTAACTAAAACTGAAAGAAAAACTGAAAAACGATAAAACACGGGTTGCCTCCCGAGAAGCGCTTGTTTTTGTCATGAGTCTCGAGCCTGACTCTGGGGTTATGCACCCTTGTTTGAAACCAAACACCCTCCACTTGCAATCAAGCAAGGGTGAAAATAGTGATACATACCTGGGCTAACTGATTTACCTTCGTGTGATCCGCCAGGCAGAGTTGCGCACCACTTATCGCTCCGGTTTGTGTTTCGTTTCTTTGCAGAATGAGTGTACGGGATTGGTATCTTTGGAACCAGATCCTTTAGATACTCCATTATGTGCGTTGGTTCAACCAATTGTTTTTGGCAACTGGCTTCCCAAAAAGGATCTTCATACCGATTAACCTGACAGAACAAAGGCTCATTGTTAGTATCATCACACTCAGAAATTGGGAGATTTACCTTTGGCTGAATGGGGGATAGATTTTCTTTTGGAGTTTGCTCCTCATATCCCTCTTGCTCAAAGTCTTCGCCATCCACTTGTTCACCCATTGTTTCATCCTGTAAAATTAAAGAACTGTTAAAATCATCGGATTTAACAAATGGTTGACTTACCTTTTGTTGAAGATAGGATTGGTCCGGTGAGGATTCTTCGGATGGATCATCTTGCATTAGAACTCCGAGTCCATCTAGGCAGTCATCATCAAAGTATTCTTCCGTTGTATTAACCTGCCATGAAAACTCATCGTCAGAATCATCAGAATCGGACCATGGTGGAAGTACCTCATGTTGAATCCATGAATCCTCTATTAGTGGCCGAGGCTCTTCAATAACGATTTGATCCATGGAATTTATCATTATTGTCGGAAGTTCTTCGATTTGTTGTTCGTCATTTGGTCGGGCGTCTTCTTGTAATGAGAGTTCAACATCATCCTCGAACCAAATGTCTTCCACCTCCATCTTTGCTTGCGAAGCCTTTAGCTGTCTATTGAATTGAGCTACTTGTTCCAAATCCCTCGTCATCCTACGAATCTTTTCTTCCCAAGGAAGATGATCATATGTCCCCAAACGCTCGTCAATCTTCCTCAATGCATCTTTTAGTCTTGGATCCATTTCTGCAAAACAACACAAATACCCGGCGTAGCACGAAAATATAGAAGAGAAAAAAAATTAAAAATTAAAAGCTAAACTAGAAAGCAAATAACTTAATCAGGAACAAATTCCCAATCAAGGATCGATTAACTAACTAAACTCTAGTATCCAACTAAGCAACCATTCCCCGGCAGCGGCGCCAAACACTTGATGCGGTAATTATCATACATAAAAAGCGTAACAAGTTTTAACCTCTAATGCCTAGCCACTGTCTTACCACATATACAGGCAAGCGTACCTGATCGTGAGTAATATAGTGTAGGAAAGTCCAGGTATCGTATCTACCACTTGGAACGGTTAAGCTAGATGTCAACTAGAGTATTAATCAGTCAATCTGGAAAATGGGGGGGTTTTGCTTTTGAAAAGGTATTTTTAAAGATAAAAGACAAATAATAAATAAACCTAACCAAGAAGTGGAAAACTGACGATCAGACACACATTGGAGATAAATGAATGGATTATGGTTTACTTTCATAAAACATAGATTTATGATTGTTGTCAGAATTTAAGCATAAAGCACCCGAACATGTATATCTAAGATTATCAACTAGGTGTTGGTCCTCCTAGTCCCAATACTTAGGTCGTTTGTCAGACAATCTAGTACCGGTCATCCGATCCTAATTCTATTGTATGGTTTTCTACCTCCAGGTTACTCTCGGTCCAAGTAACCACTTAACACAACTCTCTTGGTCAAACGGTAGGTTAAGGTAGGTTGATTATCCTATCGGAGTCTATCTATTTTGGTAAAAACAGATACACCCAACCAATGAGTTCAAATAACCAAACAATAAGAATCAGAACGGAACCAAAGACAACATTCAACAAATCATTCATCTAATTAATAAAACAAATATCCAAAGTATTCAAACCATAATGAAAACACAAACGGAATCAGTACATAGACACACCGGCTGGTTTGTCGCAGCATTCCCTCGAATCTCCTCCGTAGTCGTCACATCGAGCCTCCGACTTCTTGGGTTGGAAACCCTAAGCGGCTCCCAACATCTAATCTAACCTAAACTAAGAGAGAACTGTACTGAAAATTAGATGATTAAAACTCAATGCTCCAACTGAATGACCCAAAGGCTGCATTTATAATAAGCTCGTCAGAAGCCTTTTCGCGTTCGCGAAACGGCATTTCGCGGAGCGAAACACTTAACGAACAAACCATAATTTTCTGGAAGCTTCCGATCGAGAAAAACCAGTCTTCGCAGCGTGAGCATAGTCCTCGCGGCGCGAGCCATTTCCTTCGCGGCGCGAGCAATTTAATTCCAGCTTCCGAGATCTTCCAAAATATTCTCCTTGCCTTATCTGTTGAAGATCCGTCTTTCGGAGGAAGTTATCTATCTTCGGGAGCAAGAAAATCGTCTTAGGAGCCAAGAAAAGACCGAATTTGCAAAGTCTGCACAATAGTCTCCTTTTTGACGTTTTTCACCCTCTTTTTATACTTTTACGCTCAAGCACCTCCAAAACCTACAAAATCAGGATTTACACCTTTTTAAGTCAAACAGTATCAAAAACACTCTTAAAATAACTACAAAAGTGGGGAATTGATGCGAGTAAAACATGTATAATTTTGGAGTTATCAATAATCGATCCAATTGCTGAAGCATATGGAACTGATTTCATTTTGTCCTGATCTTGACTAGAAACAGGATACTGTGTTTTACTTAACACTATGCCATGCTGCATCGAGATGAATGCTTTCTTGGATTCATCCATCCTGAATTTCTTCAGGATCTTGTCAATGTATGTACTTTGACTAAGTCCAATAAGCCGCTTAGATCTATTTCTGTAGATCTTTATACCAAGTATATAAACGGCTTTTCCAAGGTCTTTCATCTGGAAACATTTGCTTAACCAATTCTTTACACTCTATAAGGTTGGTACATCGTTTCCTATTAGTAGAATATCATCTACATATAAGACCAAGAAGGTTACTATGCTCCCACTGAACTTAGTGTAAACACACGGCTCGAACTCACTTTTCGCGAAACCAAATTCTTTGATACGCTCATCAAAATGTAAGTTCCAGCTTCGAGATGCCTGCTTTAACCCATAAATGGATTTCAGCAGTTTACACACTTTATTAGGATTCTTAGGATCTACAAAACCTTCTAGTTGTTGCATATAGACGTTTCTGTTAACTTTTCGTTAAGAAAGGCTGTCTTGACATCCATCTGCCAAATCTCGTAATTAAAGTACGCTGAAATGGCCATTAGAATCCTAATTGATTTTAACATGGCTACTGGCGAAAAAGTTTCATCATAGTCAATACCATGAACTTGCGTGAAACCTTTTGCGACTAGCCTTGCTTTATAAGTGTGCACATTCCCATCCATGTCGGTTTTCTTCTTGAAAACCCATTTATGCCCAACAACTTTACAGTGCTGAGGCAAATCTTCCAACTCCCAAACTAGGTTGTCATACATGGATTGCATCTCTGCCTTCATGGCTTACTGCCATTGCTCAGACTCACTGCCTGAAACAACTTCTCCATAGTATGTAGGTTCATTCAAGTCCCTACTGCTTTGGGTGATAAGAAATCCAAGATACCTATCTGGTTCTTGCCTTATCCTACTGGATCTGCGAAGGTCTTGTGTTTGCACTTCCTCAATCGACTTTGATTGAGGTTCAACATTTTCATGTTGAATTTCTTGCTCAACAGTCGGTGTAGTGTCATTTTTCGTCTACTATATGTAGATCTACATCCTTTCTGGTGTTCCCAAAACTGAGAAACTTTTCTTCCAAAAATTTTCCATTTCCAACCACAAAAACTTTGTTCTCGTCAGGGTTGTAGAAGTAATATCCCACGGTGAACTTGGGATACCCCACGAAAAAACACTTGTCAGATTTGGTTTTGAGTTTTCCTGAGGTAGGTCGTTTGACGTAAACCTCACAACCCCAAATTTTCAGAAAAGACATTTTGGGTTTCTTACCCTTCCATAACTCGTACGAAGTCGTTTCTACCGACTTAGTTGGTGCTCTGTTCAATATGTGCGCTGCTGTTTCGAGCGCGTGTCCCTAGAATGATACTGGTAGTGTAGAGCGACACATCATCGATCGTACCATGTCTAGCAAAGTACGATTCCTCCTTTCTGACACACCATTCATTTGAGGTGTATACGGAGGTGTGAGTTGTGACACAATCCCACATTCCATCAGATGACTGCCAAACTCTTGACTAAGATATTCGCCCCCACGATCCGACCGTAAAAACTTGATCTTTCTGTCAAGTTGATTCTGTATTTCATTCTGATATTCTCTGAATTTCTCAAAGCTCTTAGATTTATGTCTCATCAGGTAGACATAACCATATCTACTGAAATCGTCAGTAAAGGTAATGAAGTACCGGTATCCTCCTCTTGCCACATGACTAAATGGTCCACACACATCTGTGTGAGTTATTTCTAACAAGTCAGTGGCCCTTTCATTATTTTTTGTTGAAAGGTTGCTTTGTCATCTTGCCAGATAAACATGATTCGCAGTTGTCAAAAGGTTTAAAATCAAAAGTTCCTAGAAAACCTCCTTTTGGGAGTAGTTCAATGCGTTTCTTGTTTATGTGGCCTAAACGATAATGCCAGAGGTAAGTCTGATCCTCAAAGTCTTTGGATCCTTTACTTATATGATAGATTTCTCTATTATCATCTTGCAGATTTACTGTATATAGACCATTAACAGGTGTAGCTTTAAAATAAAAAATATTATTTTTAAAGACTGAAACCATTTTATAATCATATTTATAATAAAAACCTTGGTCTACCAATAAATCAAAAGACATAACATTCTTAATCATCTTTGGAACAAAATAACAGTTCTCTAGTTCCAAAACTAGACCCGAGGGTAAACTAAGACTATAAGATCCTACTGCTTCAGCTATAAGCGGTGTGCCTTCGCCAACTCGTAGGTTCGAATGGTCCTTCCTCAAAGTCTCTCTTCTAGTGAATCCCTGTAAATGATTGCAAATCTGGTTACCACTGCTTGTATCAATTACCCATGATTCATAAGAAGTGATTAAGCAATCTATCATAAAGATACGTGGAGCATCGGGTAAACCGATCTCTATCTGTTCGATATTCATCGAGTGCTCGCAAATATCCTGGCTACCACATTCTGGGCAACTCAGATCTCCCAGCTCATCAATCCAATCACTGTTCATGAGTTCAGCAGGTGCTGGCTTCGGCTCTAGACTGGCCAAAATATCCTCATGTACTTTTGCCACGTCGATCTTTGGTTCTTTCATGTAGGCACTAGTTGTGTCACATATCTCCTTCGGGAGCGAGTACCACATTAGATACACTAACTCTTCCTGAGTCATCTTGTACCCCAAACTTGACAAACATTTAAAGAGCCTTCTTATTTCGATAAGTTGATCTTTAACTGATTGGTCCTTTTTCAGCTTCAGTGAAAGTATCTCTTCCATGATCAGAAGCTTACCTGTATGTTTATAGAAACCTAACTGGATTTCTATATCTTTCACGACCTCGTGGCAGGATTTAACTCTTAAATCTCCCGTAAGCTCGGGTGATATAGAGAAAATCAGAATTGACATCACATCTGATTCATCCGCCAAATATTTAAAATACTGAGTAAATTCCTTTTCAGGAGAATTACTCTTGGGTCGTGAAACAGGTTTATCTGAAACGTACAGCTTACCCTGTGCACGAAGGACATTGTCAAGGTGCATCTTCCAAACTGGAAAATTTTGACCGGTAAGCTTCCATTTACTGTTGATGAGACAGAGTGACTCCTCAGGGGTATAAAACGAAATTACAGAATTCGACATCTACAATAAGAATAAAATTCCAATTTAGTTTATGTAATTATAAAAACATCTAATAAATTATTACCCTTAAAATAAATTTATTAGACTAGAATCCATATTTCACATGTGTCGGCAAGCGGTGTGCTCACACAAGCCGACTCATGCTATATCTGGACATCAGATATAATCTGTGCATATTTAGTCCCTCTAGTGCATTTAGTCCCTCTAGTGCATTTTGGCCCGGTACCACCCGGTGAGTAAATAATTACCAAAACAGATCGCACCACCCGGGACCTGGACGTACTCTGGCCGGTACCACCCGGAGATAATTCGCAGAGTCTTTTCATTCCCTCCCAGTTTCGGTTTGAACGCGGGCGTTCAAGGTGTGCTCACTCACAAGGCCCTACGTACCTTACACCAGAGGTGTCTCTAAGCGGGTTGCACTACTGATTTATGATTTTAATAAGGGTTTTAAAATTGCCAGTTTTTCTAAAAACTGGATCCAAACACAAACTGTATTTGTATCCATTTTATTTTAAAATCATTCAATTTTTAAACAGTTTATATTTAACTACTACTATGCAATTTAAACTACCACACAATTTAAATATAAACAACATGTCATAGTCGTAACCCTTAAACTATTGTCGTTTTGTGAGCCAACACAAAACGACGGACTCATTCCTAAGTGACAACAACACACAATGCATGATCTTCTCGGTGCTCCCACTCGCTCCAAGATCCATGGTTGTCTCCCAATCTCCGTCTTCAGTTCTTGATTCTTCAGTATTTAAATTATTACAAAAAAAACGGGTTGTAAATGGCACGTAGGCCTCCCGTATCCAAAGAACAAACAAAGTGAATAAAACTAAAAACACAACCATGGGTCAAAGGGTTTGACTATGACATAAACAATCAAATAATAAAAACTTAACCAGCTTTTAATTATTAACTAAAAGAAATAATTTTAACTAAATAAAAATTAAATCCATTCCTAGGGTTTTAAACCTATCTGGTTTAATCCCTCATACATCGAAACTTATCGGGATACAAATATCATCCGCTGTTATCGACCGCGTACGGTAGCAGCTAATTGCCATCACCGTCGCACTGGTCGGTTACCCAAAAAAAATCGCCGCCACCAGTTGCTGCTCGCGGCGCGAAACGGAGCCGCTCGCGGCGCGAACTGGTGGTTCGTGGTTCGGCGCCGACAACAGCCCTAAAGCCATCGCCGCCGCCCGTGTTTAGTCGAATCTGGCAGCGGCCGACACCACCTTGCGGAGGCAATCGACCACCACCATCATCAAAATCGCCATCGCCGGTGACGACAATGGCGAAGTCAACCACCGTCGTCGCCACCGGTGGGAATACGGCGACGGTCTCAGCAACCGCCACCACCGCTACCGCTTCCCGGCGAAACAACAAAAACCCACTACCGTCGACGACAGCGGCGATAGCCACCGCTATCGATCAACGATCCGACCTCCATTCGATCGCCACCACCACGAACTGTGGTGTGGCTTTTGATCCTGCAACCGACGCCACCACCACAATCGGTGGTGTGGCGGTCGATCACAGCCGCAGCCGACGCCGCAACCACAATCGGTGGTACGGTCGGTCGAACGTAGCAGCAGCCGACGCCGTAACCACCTTTCGTGGTGCGGCCGGCGATCGATTCCGGCGAGCCATCATCGGCGATCGGCCTGGTGGTCCGGTCGGCTAACTGCCGCCGTTCCACCGGCGACCGGTGATTCGTTAGGAATTCGGAAAAAATTCGATTTTTTTTTAAATCAAATTTTATAAACCTAAAACAACTAATAATCTCATAAAACCTGATCTGTAGGTTTAGGAAGTAGCTCTGATACCACTGTTGGGAATCAGGGAGCGATAAACGCACAACGGAAAAACAAAACCATTGATTCCCAATCTGGATCCATCCGTAAACCACACAGATACAAAAGAGGGTTTAGACGGTTTACCTTTGAAACGAAAAAGCTCCGAAAAGCGAGTGGGGAATACACCGCTACTGACACCACCACGAGACTGACTGCTAGACCACCGGGAGGCTACCTTGAAATCGATGGGGAGAGAGAGAGGGTTTTTCTCTGATTTTAGTTGAATGATTGGAACAATAATAATCAGCTAGGGTTTTACCATATTTATAAATCTTAATATGGTAATACCCAATTAAGAAAAACCCATCTAATTAAAAGCCCATAAGTCTGTTCTAATTAGATTAAAACTATTCTATTTAATTAATTAATCTATTAATTAAATATAAAAACCCTTTAATTAATTAATTTACTATTAATTAATCTTTAATAAAGTACCAACTGATATTTTATTAATCTATAAATAATAAATAACCATTTATTATTTATTTCTCCCAATAATTAATTTATACTTAATTAATTATTCCATCGAACTGGTAAATCCAATTGGTCTCTAATTGGGTGTGCAGCGGTGTGACCCACTAGTGTCTTATAACATTGGATACGGTAATCCCTGTTACTGTCTTGCACATAATCCTAACAGTTATGTGGTAACGTATACGTGGTGCTAGCTCACTAAGCTTTATGCTTAACCTTTCGTTGATTCTCTTTTTCCAGGCTCGGTATCTGGTGTGGACAATGTCAAAGTCCCGCTTTGAGGCTAGCTGCGAGGACGATTCTGACAAGACACGTGGATCATTGATTTATTATTTAATCAAACATAAGATTTTAGAGTGTGGGTTTTGGCTCAAAATATTTGTTTTTAATTCGATACATTTATTATTAAATTCTTTTATGATTTGGAAATAGAAGCAGATTTTCTTTGGTAAAAGTTATTTTATAACTTAAAAATTTATGGTGTTACAACTTGGTATCAGAGCCTGAGTTTAAGAGAATCAGCACATACGCTTGCGAGTGTGTGTGTGGTTGGACTTAAACCAGGAGGATTTTTTTAGAAAAAGAAAGTTTATAAATAAGTTAGAATCGTCGGCTAGAGCTGCAAAACGGGGGTGAGCAATACTTATGTTACCTTTATGTTTATTGGTAAATTGTTGAGACGCTAAGTTGAGCGTGGGATTATATGTTATTAACCGTATGCGATATGTATAATATGATTACTTGAGAAATCATTTGTTGCATATGTAGTCCTTGGATTGGGATTTTGCGGATGGTACCAAGACTCAGTTCATACGATGATAATTTGGTAAGGGATTGCTAGGCGTGTCCTTGTTTGGTAGTTGGCTAGTGACCCCGAGTCAATTATCATTACCGGTTGGTTATAGTAGTACGGGCCCAATAATAGTACTACTATGAACACCTGTATGGGCTAGGAATTGGTTAAATCTTGGGAATCTTGAAAAATGGACTATGTTTGGGGATTGGATAGCTGTGAAATGGGTGTATGACCATGAGGTTAACTGTGTTGTTCTGGATTCGTATCGATAGAGTTGTGAACTAGTCTTTAGGTTTGCACACGCACTATTGACTAGTAATTGGATCTTGCATGAGCACTAGTTACGATAGGGGAGTGTAGTGAGACACTCTAGTGATTGGTGTTTGAGTAAGGTTATTCGATGCTTGTTGTACTTACATGAGTAAGAGATCTAGTCTATAGAGTTGCATGCGTACTAATGACTAGAGGTTGCAAGAACTTTAGTGTCGTGTAGTGAGTATAGGTGGACACTCTAGTTGTAAATAGTAGTATTGCCTCGTGTTAGGCATGTTTCTAAAGTGGCCCTTGTTGGGTGTTCAGAGTAGTGAACTTAGGAAATCGTTCGACTGATAGGAACTAATAAGGCTGTGTAAATAGACTGCTTATTTACACTCGGTGGGTTATGAGCATCGGTACGGGTTCCTTGTTTTTTTTGTTATGTATATTCGGTTGCTAAATTCCATTTGCGTCTATTTGATACGTATACGGATTCCTTGTTCCTCCGGTGTGTTTATTCGATCGTTAAGTTATGTTTGCGCTTATGTGATATGTTTTGTATGTGTACGGACTCCATAGCTTTCTTTCGTGTCATTCGATCCACTCTTTTCGTGCTTAATGTGTTTTATTCCGTCAAAATTATTATAATGTTTTTATTCATTTAGTTGTTCCTTTGGTCGGTTATATTCTCGGAGATCCCTTCCTTCGAGTTTACATTTATAAACATCATATTATAATTATAAGTTGGAGAAATATTTTCTGAAAATTATACCTTACTTGTGAAAATCATAACTAATCGCTCGGTTATCGAATTTAGTCATAAAATACATTTTAAAAAACCCCCGGACGTCTACTACGATTTACTGTCACACGAACAACCTGTGATTTTTATGCTAAAGTTTCCAAAATCCGAGTTTCCCGAAACAGCTCTTATTTTAAATGTAAACAGCGCCACTGTTTTCAAAAATTCATATCAGATTCATTTTAAACCCGATTCAGTGCATCTTGATTCGTTGGAATCCTAAGACGTTGATCTAAAACTTCCATTTAGATATGTTTTTCAAAAACCTGTTGTAAATATGTTAAACTACTAGATCTTTAAAAGTGTTAAATGCTGAAATCGTACGTCTCGAGTTCTAAAAGTCGTGTTTGTAGTTTTCGTTCGGATTTAATTCATGTCAGGATCGTGAGGCATCCTGAAGTTCTGGAAAGAGTTGGTTGCGTGGTTTGGATTCACTATGGATTGATTTAGCCTATAGAGTTGGTTTGGAGTCGGATTGCGTTATAGGTTAGTTAAACCCGTAGACCAGTAGAGACGGTGATTGTTTTCGTAGTGGTTTCGAATGTAATTGTTATTTCTTCTTGGAAAAAAAGATAAGGATGACAGAAACTTAGGGTCGTGTTGGAGTTAGGTTAACATCCTTAACCTTAGGATACTCTAAGTGACTATTTAGAGAGCAGTGCCTGCTGCTTTTAGGGTTTCCAGTTGAGTTTTGGATCAACCTTATACTAACTCCTATGAAAGAAGCTGATGTAAAAATTTGGTATGGATTGGTGGAGTTGGAATCAAGCAATTGTGGATGGTGCAGGCCAGACGGTTCGTATCCAAGGCCCAAGTGGGGGAGTGTGGGTCGTGTATGGAGAGAGGGAGCGAACCAAGATGACGTTCTTTTCGGTTGCAAAAAGGAGAAGGTACCTGCAGCGTGGGTGCACGGGTTAATTGATTTGCGCCCCGGTCGATCGATTGAGAGGAAGTACCGGTAGTCAGTGAATTTCCGGATGTGCCTCCGGAAGATCTATGGAATCTCCGGTCAATTGACAGGCTGGGTTCGGGTTGATGTGATACTCGGATTAGCATCAGTTGCGGGGACCCCAGTTGTTTAGCATCGCTTGAGCTCTAAGAACTCGCGGGCTGCTTAAGCTCTCGGGGGAGAAGGGTTACCCGTTTAGTAGCTAGTTCCGGGGTTCGCCATCTACGGGTCGTGAAGAAGGAGGACAGGGGTCATCGCATGGGTAGTGGTTAGCAGAAACTCACTAGGGTTACCATCAGGAATAGGTATCCCTTACCTAAAAATTGGTGACTTGTTGAGCAGTTTTTGGAAGTGGCGTGGTTTCGAGTTTGGTTCGTGTCGAGTTAGCAGCAGCTGGGGTGAAGGAGGGAGACATCCACAAGGTAGCATTCAGAGTCAGATGCGGGCATGGTGAGTTCTTAGTGAGGCTTTCCGGCCTCGCTGCTGCCCAGCTGTATTGGTGGATTGATGAACCGAGTCTATAGGCAGGCGCTTGATAGATCGGTGTTAGTTTTCGAATGTTATTGTAGGAAAGCGTGGAACTGACACTCGTTCGTGCGAAGCTGTTGTTGTTACTATATTTGAGGATTGAGGAAGTTAGGTACAGGGGATTTGTGGAAGTCGAGTTGTGATCCAGACTAGTCTTACTTGACGCTTGTGTTTCCTGCACTGGTGGCTACACTCGTAGGCTTAAAGGGTCGAGTGGGGACTATCGGGATTAGGTGTTTGGGGGTGCAGATCAGCAATCGGCATTCGAGATTTGCAGCAAAGTTGTGTGAGGCGTTGATTTTGATGCCTCCCGAGGGCGTCAAGGAGATGAAGGAGCTTTGCGACGCATCACTTTTTGGACGGGGCTGTGATGTTATGCTGAGAGACCGGATATTAGTGTATGCTTAGAGACAGCGGAGGTGGCTCGATGTGGTCGATAGCTATGACGGCGAGATCCTTCACCATTTGGGCAAGGTCGACGTAGTGGCTGATGCGTTGAGTTGTAAGCAGAAATAGTTCAGAGGACTACCGAGAATATTCAGAGGATCTTGGAACGTTTGCAGATAGCTCAGAGTAGGCAGAAGAGTTATGCAGATAGACGGAGATCGGACCTAGAGTTCCAGGTGGATGACCGGTTCTGTTGAAGGTTTCACCTTGGAAGGGAGTGATCCGTTTATGAAGAAGGGTTGCGTAAGCACCACGCAGGCGAGTCAACTAATATATCGTGGACGTTATTCAGGTGGACGCACGCTTGAACTGAGTGAGAGATCTGCAGCGGTGTTAGAGCGGAAAAGTGAAGAGGTTGCGGAACGAAGAGAATGGAACCGTGAAGGTTCAGTGGCATCTTAAAAGAGGATCTAAGTGGACTTAGGAGCCGGAAGCTGATGCGGGAGTGGTACCCGGAGCTCTTCTCAGATTGATTTCGGGGACGAAATCTGTGTACGCGAGGGAGAGTTGTAACATCCCAAAAACCCCTCTTTCTTTTATTTATTCTCCTAGTAGATTAATATTATTATTATTAGAGTTGGGTTAGAATTTGATTGTGAGCTTAGGATTGGGTGTGGGCTTAGCCTAGGTGAAAGGCCCGGCCCGGTTAGTTTAAATAGCCTAAAACTCCTTGGTTTAGCCTCATAATTCACTTTTCTTACTTGGAGAGAAAGAGAGAGAGAGAGAGAGAGAGAGAGAGAGAGGGAGAAACCGAGAGAGAAAGAGAGAGACGGGAATAAGAGATAGATCGAGGAAGAGAGATTGATCGAGGGCTTAAGATCTTGGTTGTTCCGTTGGGGATCGCGTAAGGTATGGTTTCTATCTCGTTATTAAATCTAGGGTTTTGATTTGGTTACGTTTCGAGTTTGTTTATGTTGGTTTTTGATGAATATCGCGTTTGGGGACTGTGTTAAATTGGGATTAATGTTCTAAAAGCGAATAGGGTTGAGTTAGGTTCGAAAACCCCGAGAAAATTTGAAAAATCGTGTTTGGCAACTTGGCAGCGATCGGCGCGACCTTCGGCGCGGGTTCGGGTCGCCGCCAAGTCGCCGGCGGGCGGCGGTGGGTTTTTGTTCGCAAGCGGGTTCTGGCGCGACCTGGGAGGTCGCCGCTAGATCGCCCGTGCACTAATTTTGAACGCTGGCGGGTGCCGACGCGGTTTTGGATCGCGGCATAAGCTGCGTGAAGGTCTGTTGAAGGCTGTTGCGATTTTGGCGCAAGTCAGGTCGCACCAGACCTTCCCGTCGCCCGAAAACTTGTTTTCTGAGTTCGTTTTAACCTGTTATTTCGAGGTAGCTTGGAGGGTTTCTTAGGAACTTGTTTGGTCATCGTTTGGGACTAGTTGAGGGTTTAATTTTTAGAGGTAATCACACGAATCTAGGTTTCGATTCGTGGGATTTGGGTAGCGACCTAATGTTTGATAATTTAAATTGTATTTCCAGATTTGATTTAAAGTGCTGTGAGACATGTGCTTATTGTTTGCGTCAACCAGGTGAGTTACTTTACGTGTATCTTATTACGTGATGTGGTTATATATGCATGATAGAGTACGTGAGGGAACCATATGCCTTTGATGAGTTGTGGGGGCCGACCCGTGTCCTAACTGACGGGAGAAAGGGAATCCACATGCCCTTGGGGAGTTGTGGGGGCCGAACCGTGTCCAAACTGACGAGAGTTATATCGATCTCATGAGAGTCGGGTATTTGTGGTGATAGTTGATTATTGATATGCTGATATGTTTGTTGTATGTGATTGGTGCCTGTTATGGTATATGAGCATGTTATGTGGTAACGTATACGTGGTGCTAGCTCACTAAGCTTTATGTTTAACCTTTCGTTGATTCTCTTTTTCCAGGCTCGGTATCTGGTGTGGACAATGTCAAAGTCCCGCTTTGAGGCTAGCTGCGAGGACGGTTCTGACAAAACACGTAGATCATTGATTTATTGTTTAATCAAACATAAGATTTTAGAGTGTGGGTTTTGGCTCAAAATATTTGTTTTTAATTCGATACATTTATTATTAAATTCTTTTATGATTTGGAAATAGAAGCAGATTTTCTTTTGTAAAAGTTATTTTATAACTTAAAATTTTTTGGTGTTACAACTTGGTATCAGAGCCAGGTTTAAGGCTAAATGAAGTAATGTATACAGTGGTGTTAATGTTGAAAGGAGTTGTTGATACAAATTACGATGGAAAGAGAAAGGGTAGAGGATTATATAGACCCTATAACAGTTGTGTATTGAAGTTATCGTTGCACCCTACCGATTGTAAAATGCAAAGAATAAGGGTTTGAACTCCAAGTGGGGGATAATTGATTTTCGGGGGTAAATATTGTGAGTTCCACTATTCACAGCCAGCGGGTGAGACACTGAATGGAGAATAGTGAGAAGCGACCAGGGAATAGTGAACAATGTTATTGGCAAGGTGTGTAAAGCGGAATTTTCCTAAAATGTCGTGTGAATTGCCAAGTGCACATGGGGCGTTGTAAAATTCATGACGGGGTAGACGGACCATTATTGGATAAGTCAGTGATTGTGTGCTCTAACAATATATTTATTTACAAGAAGAACAAGTGGAGTAAGTGGAAAAGTATTATAAACGTAGGATGGAGGTGGGTGTATGGAATATTCTCTAAGTGAGAATTCTGAATTTCGGGAAAGTTCTCGTCGGGGCAGTTGACGGATATCTACTTGAGAGATGTGGTAATAGGGCACGGAGTGCCTGTGTCGATCATTTCGGATAGAGACTCGCCCTACCTCGCAATTTTGGGAGCGGTTCCATGACGATTAGGGTACTAAGTTGCATTTTAGTACCGCCTTTCATCCGTAGGTAGATGGGCAAAGCGAGCGTACAGTTCAGACGTTGGAAGTTATGCTACGGGCTTGTTTTCTTGATTTGTGGATGTAGTTGGCATACGTACTTGTCGTTAGCCGAGTTTCGTATAACCACAGTGTCCATATGAGCATTGTGAGGCAGCTATGTGAAATGCTTTACGGGAGGAAATGCCGAACCCCGATTTGTTGGGGCGAGGTTGGTCAGCGTGTTCTCGGAAGCACGGAAATGGTACAGAAGACCACCGAGAACTTGCAAATGATCAGGGAATAACGTTTGAAGACAGCTCAGAATAGGTAGAAGAGCTAGGCGGACAGACGAAGATCGGACCTAGAGTTTCAGGTGAGTGATCGTGTGTTATAGAAAGTGTCACCTTGAAAGGGGGTAAATCGTTTCCGGAAAAGGGGCAAGCTTGGGCCCCGATATATTGGACCGTTAACGGTTCTTGCTCGTGTAGGGAAGGTGGCCTACTGTTTGGAGCTACCAGAAGTCCTGGGTCAGAATCACGACACGTTCCACATGTCTCAGTTGCATAAGTGGCCGGCCGGAGAGACAACATTTATACCGTTGGATGACTTTCATCTGGACGAAAGCTTGAACTACGTCGAGACGCCGGTTGCACTGTTGGAACAAAAGGTGAAGAGGATACGGATCAAGGAGTTTGGAACCGTGAAGGTTCAGTGGCAGCATCGGAAGGGTTCCGAGTAGACTGGGGAGCCAGAAGCCGAGATGTGTGAGAGGTACCCGGAGCTGTTCACAGATTGATTTCGGGGACGAAATCCGTGTAAGTGGGGGAGAGTTGTAACGCCCCAAAATCCGTGACTTATATTAGTTAGTATTATTATTATTATTAAAATTAGAGTTGACTTTAATTAGGATTGGTGTGGGCTTAGATTAAGTTATGGGCTTAGGCTAGGAGCATTAGCGCGGCCCGGGTTTATAAATACCCCAAACCTCCTACCTTCTCCTCATAATTCCATTCTTTTACTTTGAGAGAAAGAGAGAGAGAGAGAGAGAGAGAGAGAAACCGAAAGAGAGAGTGAGAAAGATCAAACTAGAAGAGGTGATCGAGGGCTTGGATTCATATTTCGATCGCGTAAGGTATGGTTACTAATCTCGTTAATAATCGTTCCGGAATCTAGGGTTTTGATTGTTGATGTTTCGAGATTGTTTATGGTTGGGTTTTCGATGTAAATCGCATCTAGGACTGAGTAATATTGGGGTTTTGCTTTGAAATTGATTATAATGAGTTTGGGGTGGAATTTCGAAATTCCCGTCAGGATTGCGCAGCCGTGGCAGATCGGCTCGTTCTCCCTCGTTAACCGTCGGATCGTCGTGAAATTTGGATAGCGGCTTCACGACTCATTGTTCCTCAATCTGACCGGAGGGATCGAGCACCGGAGGCTCCAGTAATGAGCAGCAACCAATCGAAGTTGGCTGATTTTCCAGGAAAGCGAATTCGGTAATTTGGGGATTTAAGCGGTGTGTGTAAGCGATTCTCGAAGGCAAACGGCGGAGAATCAAGTGTGGTTTGTTAATAGATCTCAAGGTATGAATTCTAAACCCCCCTTTAATCGTTAGATGGTATAGTCATCACGATTTGGGTCAAGTATGAGAGTTAGGGTTAAGTTTTGGGGGGTAATTGCATGAACACCGATTTGGGTGTAATTGATTAGTGTTTTGGTGTAATTAATGTCATGTGATTGTGTATAATCGTTATGGGATGTTGTATGAACTTGATTTTGATGGTTTCAGTCAAAATTGGAGTTGTAGGTAAAAACCCTCGTTAGTAGTCCCAACCCGCGACTTTCTTTTTGAGTCTGTTTTAAACCGTTTGGTCGAGGTAGTTTATGGGAATTCTTAGGGACTTGTTTAGGCTTCTTTTAGGACTGTTTGAGGGTCCTAATTTTAGTTGTAAATTGTTACAAATACAGGATTCGGTTTGAGGGATCATGCGAGTTTCGTGCTTTTGATATCTTTGCGATTCGGGTGAGTTACACTATGCTTGTTTTATGTTGTTATGTGTATGTATGCATGATTGTGTGTGAAAGGGAACCACATGCCCTTGATGAGTTGTGGGGGCGGACTCGCGTCCTAAGCAGGCGAGAAAAAGGGAACCACATGCCCTTGATGAGTTGTGGGGGCAGATCCGCGTCCTAAGCAAGCGGAAATTATACTATGTTCTCATGAGAATGGTTATTTGTTTGGTTTGAGTCACTTATATATCTTGTGTTATGGATTGTTTGATTGTTATGTGTGACTGTGATGGCACCGATTGTGGTATATGCCCGCGTGGCAGTATGAAATAGGCATAGTGCTAGCTCACTAAGCGTTTTCGCTTACCCTATCGTTGTTTCCCCTTTTTCCAGGATCAGGCTCAGGTGTGGATAAAGGCAAGGCCCCAGCTTGATTTTCCTGTGGATGATGGGTTCCGGTGACACCTTGACGTTAAATTTTTGGGTTTTACCTTATAAATAAATGGGATTTTTAGTTATTTGATTTTATTTGACAATTATTTGAGCCGGTTGGCTGTGGATACGCTTCATTTTGCAATAAATTTAGGTATTTAATTATTTTTATTTAAAAATCTTCTAAAATCCTGTTTTTGAAAATTTGGCGTTACAACTTGGTATCAGAGCCTCATACCTTGTTGTTTATTGAATTGATTAACAGATAAACGTTTTAAATTAACATTTTGTACTCACTATGTGATGTATTCTGAAAATGATGAGTTTACTTGTGGATGACTTTTAAAAACGTGATAATGGCTTTCAAATGTTTCAAAGGAATTCACTAGACCATTCGGTCTAACCCTCGTTTTTCAATCTTAAAAATATTTTCAGGCATGTTTGAACAGAGGGATGTCCTAAGGGTAAAGTCAAGGGGAAAGAGTGCCAAGACGAGACTGAGATTTATCCATAGTTCAGTTCCATTAAATTCTCAGCCGTAGTAGTTTGATTTCCGCATTAATCGTAGAAACAACCCTGTACTCTCATTGTATTCACAACCCGGTTATGTAATGCTTGTAATTAGCCGGTTGGGCTTGGATCATGAGTTGAGTTATCAATCTAAGAATTATTAGATCTCACTTATTGTATTTATTTTTTTTTTTGAGTGTTGGGCTGTTACATGATTGGTGGTGTATATATCCCCCTACAAGTTTAGAATGATTCTCGAGTGATGTGCAAT